>CM029562.1:15801170-16058526 GCA_017309665.1 Coelopa frigida
CACACAAGCAATTTATTGCTATGGAAGTAATAACTATGGAGTCAGTACTGCTAAAAATTGAAACCAGAGGTCTCGATTAACCGGGTAATACCCGGGTATGGCATTACCGGGGTAATAGCCAATACCCGGGTAATAGCTAATACCCGGGTAATAGCCAATACCCGGGTAATAGCATTACCCGGGTAATGCTACCCGGCCTTTCATTACCCGGGTAGCAGGCAAAGACCGATATAAGCCTTTCGAAGCGAAACGACGCACATCGTTCGGCCTTTCAAGCGACGGAGCAGGTAGCGGGGGTTGGTTTTTAAGCAGAGTGCGTCGATTGTTTGTTGTTGTTTTTTGTTCGTTGTTTGTTTTGATGACCCTTCGATATGTTATGCTTTGCATGAAATGCCTTACATATAAATATTAGAATGTGTAGGAATTAATTTCGCAATGATTAATGTGAAGAAGAAATCGATATTTGTTTAATATAATTTCTTTATAAAATGTTTTAATAAATGAACTTATAAATAAATTGTAAAAACATTTAAAAAAAATATGAATTAAAATCCAATTTATAAAAATATATAAAATATAAAATATATAATATAAAATATTTTTTAATTTTTATAAAGGAACATTTTTATAAAAAAATAATGTTATAAACTTTTTTTATAAATTTGTTTATTAATTTAAAAAAAATATATATATATATTAAATATCAATATGTTCATCGCATTAATCATTTGCAGATTGACAAATTAATTCCTACACATTCATACACACGCACTTCAAATGCGCGTATTAGTCTACGTAGCCAAATGCGCAGATGCGTAATGCTAGCTACCCGGGTAGAAATCGAGAGCCCTAATTGAAACCCATTTCTACAAACAGACAGACAAATTCATGATCATGATCCGTATCCACAGAGCGTAGGGTATAAAAATACATCCCCCCAAACATTACAAAGTTGGCATGGAAATGGTTTGGCCTGGTTTCTGAAACGGTAGCATTTTCGTACGCTCTTGTGAAATTGTTTGGAAATCTCTCTCTGCAGACACTTCTATGCCCATTTGTTGCAGTTTATCTGACTGTTTGAAAACACTTCTCTTCATCTTTTCACATTTACATCTCGCAATATACGCTTTACTTTTTTCAAGATCCAGATTAGTTTCCATAATTACGATGAAAAGTGTGTTTGCTTTAAGTGTTTTCGATTCTTCGCACACGCAACAATAAAATCAACCGCACACCGCCAACTGACACAGCGAATGATTCAGAGTTCATAATCGCGAGAATAATGTGTAGAAATTAGTACAGCAAATCAAAGAGAAGCAGTGAGCTTCTCGGAGAGCCCATAAGTGTGCTATCAGCCAGCATGCGTTTGTTCTGCGTATGTTCGTCTCAGTATAGAACCTGTTTGATCGAACTTTCTAAAGAGAGGAAAATAGCAGAAATTCTGAAAAGGGATATAGTATTTGTGGGGTTTACTACATATTTAATTATTGGTACTCATATTGTGCTTAAAGTTAATGATTTTTGTGTGAAATGTAGGATTTTGTTTTTGCATAATGATTTATTGTTCCTAATTGCAAACGTTATTTTTCATTTGCGATGAAAAATAAATTCATCACACTTGATGACGTGATAATTAAAAGAGAGTCATCCCAATCGTTTTAGACAGGGAAAAGTTTCTGCAAAAGTTTTATTTTACTTAACTTTCTAAACAATTTTTTTATTTTAAAATTATATAACTAACCCTTTTGTATTGTAACCCTAACATACATTTTTTATCGCGCTAGATAATAATTCATTACACAATATTTAACCCATACAATCTTAACCCATTAACGACTAGTCTAGTAGCTACTCCCTCATTCGTGGTCGCTCTTAATTCGCGCACAAACATTCTACCCCATGGGGGGATAGTGCTTTTTGCACCCTCTGGCGTTAATGGATTAATCGTTTTTCGAACACCGACGAATTTGAATACGAAAGTCCGCGTACTTCAGGACGATGTAGAAGTTCTCCTCTTTTGATTGGGATCGATAAAATTGGGCTCGAAAAATTTCTGCAGAAATTCAATGAGTTCAGTAAGCCACGGCTGATGGTTGAGCAAGTTTTCGAACTGCATCTTGATCGAGGTCCTCCATGCGTCGTCTTGGGAGAGATAATCCGGCGTTTGTACACAATCGTATAGTGCCCTGAAATCGAATAGTTTTCCATAGTTTCAATTCGAATTGACAAATGGTGGAAGGTTTAACTCGGGTCACTCACGACAGTTCGTACTCCATGCGCTCCTTCACCTCGCTGCCAATGCGTTCCATCGTCGTTTCGGCGAAATCTCCCCCAAACACCTTGCAGAACTCCTGGATGAAAATGGCCCCCACATCGAAGCGAAGCGATATCCAACCTGCGTAGACGTAAACTTTATGTACGCGACTTAAGAAGAGGATTGCTTCGACCTGGTTGGGTGCTGAACATGAGTACAAGGTTGCTGGCCTTCGGATAGATCACAGGTTCCCTTGGGCTCGGCGCCAACGTGGCGATGGCTTGGCAGTCCACGTCGCGTGGATCGATGCCTCCGCGGCACGCATTCACGAGGACAGTGATGTGGGTGTCGGCCAGCGACGGATTCTCGAGCAGGGGTGCCACGATGTCGTCCCTGATGCTGTAGCTACCGGTCTTCGTGTAGATGATGTCACCCTCGTCGCCATGCGACATGACGACGAGAATAAGGTGCCTGAGGCCAGTGAATCGCAGCGAGCGCACTGCAAATATAGAGTATGAAATTGAGCTCAATCTCAGACTCAATCCAACTCCCGCACCTTTTTGCATAAGTTTCTTTACTTCTTCCAAGCTACCATCACTGAAAATTAAGTACTTGGATTTCTTTCGTGAGGATACCTTCTTCAGACATTGAACGTCCTTTGAGCTGGTCGATCGAGAATTCAAGTCACTCCTGTTTGGAAAGCTTTTGTGATTCAAAACGAGGAATACCATTGAATTCATGTTGAAGACGTAACAGCCGCCGGTGGAGGTGTACGCAAAGTTGGCCACTTCTTTGTAACTGCAAGAAGATTTATTAAACTCAAAAACTATGTATGGGAAGTGATCGTTGATACCTTGGTTGATCGACGCAAGCCACAATGGAGTTCTGGGCCAACTCTTGGACAGAAGTTCTCTCGGCGCCCTGGCATAGATTTTCGAAGAACTTTTCCAGTATGGTGTGCTTTGGAACCCCTGCAACGATCATCAATCAAGGATGAATTTATTTATCTCATTAAAAGCGATCTCACCCAATTGTACGAACTCCAACACCAGGAGGTTGTCGATATCGCTAGGTAAAATCGGTTGGAAATGTTTTCGCACTTCATTGACAAACCTTATCGCATACTTTTCTATACCGAACACTTTGATCATGATGGAGCCAGGAAGTTCCTCAAGCTTATCCCAGGCCTCCGATGGAAGATTCGGAAAGAGTTCGTTGATCTTTTCTTTGGATGGATAATTGCACTTAACTTTTTTTTTGCCATTACATACCGTAACGGCTGTTTTACCAAAGCTATATGAAGGAAATTTCTGTATTTATTGACCTGACCTTCTGTATATTTTATACCATAAACCTTGACGGACAGAAACTCATTCGAGGGTGATTGTTATAGGTCAGTCTTACGAAACATTAGGGGTATTCAGACTCAGTCTCGTAGGCTCGTACTCGTAAGCCTCGTACTCTCGACATGTCTGAACACCTGATCAGACGCCGTAAAGTTATCTGGAGAGGTGTTGCATCTTTTTGAACAGATTCAACCTTCTTCAATTTGTCATTCAATTTTTGTTTCTTGAGTCTGAAAATTTAATAAATTCTTTCATATTCATAAATAAAACATCATGCTTTTTGGAAAATAAAACTATTTATGGTCTATATAATTAAGTTATAGCGTGCGAAAAGGAGAAATATGAGCAATTAATAAAACGATTAAACAATGATGTCAGTATATAACAATAAATTTTCTTTCAAATGAAGGGGATTTTTCAAACTATAGTTGGACCAACTTTTGTATAAAATGAGACAATTTTTGTTCGAGATTCACACGTTTTAATTATAATTGAATAATTATACTAATAACTTTTTTTTAATACATTTATGTATGAAAAATCATACTTTATTATAATATTTCTCAAAAACGGGCAATCATTTAGAAAATATGCAATACCTCTCCAAATCACTTTTCGCCATCTGATCAGGTGTTCAGACATGTCGAGAGTACGCAACTTACGCGTACGAGCCTACGAGACACAGTCTAAATACCCCTACTATATGAACAGGGAAATCAAACACATAGCATTAAAAAGGAAGGACACAATAATTATCTTCTCACGCTGTGATAATATGGTTAAGATTGCCAACCAGTGGACAATAGTAATTGTTTTTTTTTTCAAATATCATATAAAAATATCACGAATGAACGCTTATGATTATACATATATGTTTTTATAAATATTTTTTTATATTTCGAATCGGTATTCAAATCCGAAATGATGTTTTATGATTTTTATGAAAAAATCACTGCATACCGATATTTTTTCAATAAGTTTTCTCGATGAAACTTTGATCGTTACTTTGACAATCAGATTTAGATTCAAATCTACTAGATATCGATCGATATATTTCCATTATATACATATTTCGACTAAATTAAGATCGATAATTTTGAACAATGGTAAACTTCAGTATTATTTGCCATAAAAAAGCTCTCAACCCAATCCTTTGGATTCGGGATTAAACTGTAGGTCTCTTTCTTGGTATAAAACATTACGAACGCCCAACCCAATGATTGCGATTTGCTCGGTCAAAGCGTTATCATTTGTTTGCATACACATACAGCGCTTTATAAGCGGCGCTTTTTACGCGGTGAATCGAAGCCATTGGCCCGATCCTAATCTAAACTGTTTTAGTTATTTCATTTCAAAATTGTATTTCTGAAATTTAATGTTTCTTTTGGATTAAACAATTCATTACCAAACAAAACCAAATAATGATTTCAATCATTGAATATGTACATCAGTTCAGATTTGCAACGCGTATGATGAGAGTAAAAATTTGACAATTTCAACCGTTGCATCAGATGTTCTATTGCACTCATAGATTATGCCTGCGAAAGATGCAGATAGAACCGGATGAACCCGACATAATCGTTCATGTGTCTGTGAGTAGGGCCTACATCAAGGACGACATACCCAGATAGAGTGTATTTGCTATGTTCGTTTTTTTACCTACAATTTACTTTAAACTTTACTTTACTTCTCTCTATCGGCTGTTCAAAAATCGTAACGCGAACTTACAAATAATATAATTTTAAAAATAATTTATAATTGCCAACCTATAATTTACAATTGAATAGGTCATGACAAATTTCGTAACATTTTTCAATGTGGAATTCAGCCGGAAGGTATTGTAGACCAAATCCAAAAACTCCTGGCCTTTAAAGTGAAAACATTCCAGTTCGATGAAAATCAATACACTGGCATATTCTTGGAAATCATATTTGGCAACTGCAAACGAAACAGTTGTAGTTGCAACTGAATAAACATAAAAATGTTGTCTCACGCTCTTTCGCTATTGCTATAATGTTTCTCTCTGTCGACACTTCGATCCCCATGTGTTCTAATATTTGGCGGGTCTTCGGATTGCTGAAAAGTCTTCCATTTGCCAGTCCATGACCAGGACAGATCATAAAATACGCTTTACTTTTTGCACGATACAAATTCGTCTCCATTTTCGATAGAAACTCTTTTCACAAAACACAAAAATCAACCGCACAATTCCAACTGTAAGACCCGAATGATTCATAGTTAATTTTCACGAGAAAAGAGAGAGATAGCACTCTCTCCTTGAGTGCAGTTTTAAAAGAAACTGTGAGCGTATCAGCTGATCGAAGTTCAATGACGTAGGAACAATTAAAGAAATTAAAGAAAAATTAAAAGAAAACTATCGAGCCGCTTGCGAAAGGGGAAAAAGAAAGAAATTTTGGAAAACTTAAAATTTTAATAAGTATATATTTAAAAAACAATAAAAAAACAAAAAATACATACATTGTGCATTGTATTTAAAATTTGTGATTTGCTTGTATGTATGTAAAAATTTAAATTTACAGTGCACTCGGCATAACCCTTCATTAACATTTTCTACTATAAAAAGTAACTAAATTCATTCAATTAAAAATTAACGGATTTCTTTTAAAACATGAAAAAGTATACAATGATTTTATATAGGTTGGAAACCTTTTTTTGTTTTCTTTGGACTTTTACAATAAAAACGCTTTATGTATCATTAATATTTTGGTCTTAAATTTGCACAATGTCACAACGTCAACAATCTGATAAACGTAAACACTCGCGGTTTTAATTAGTTAACGTTATCCCGTACTGTACTGTATTCTTGTTTCTTCCATCACACTATCTATATCATGATTCATATTTCCTCGTTGCAAAGGAGATTATTTTTCAGTTGCGTTGAAAAATATGTTCATCGGTCCCGATAATAATTCATGTTTCATCATTGATATTTTAGCGATCATCGTAATCGTTTTAGAGAGAACCGCGACGATAAATGTATGGAGTCATTACTTTTTTATTACATTTTTTTTATAGTCCGCGTACATCAGAACGATGTAGAAGTGCCGCTCCCCATCTATTGGATTTGATTGGGATCGATAAAATTGGGCTCGAAAAATTTCTGCAGAAATTCAATGAGTTCAGTAAGCCACGGCTGATGGTTGAGCAAGTTTTCGAACTGCATCTTGATCGAGGTCCTCCATGCGTCGTCTTGGGAGAGATAATCCGGCGTTTGTACACAATCGTATAGTGCCCTGAAATCGAATAGTTTTCCATAGTTTCAATTCGAATTGACAAATGGTGGAAGGTTTAACTCGGGTCACTCACGACAGTTCGTACTCCATGCGCTCCTTCACCTCGCTGCCAATGCGTTCCATCGTCGTTTCGGCGAAATCTCCCCCAAACACCTTGCAGAACTCCTGGATGAAAATGGCCCCCACATCGAAGCGAAGCGATATCCAACCTACGTAGACGTAAACTTTATGTACGCGACTTAAGAAGAGGATTGCTTCGACCTGGTTGGGTGCTGAACATGAGTACAAGGTTGCTGGCCTTCGGATAGATCACAGGTTCCCTTGGGCTCGGCGCCAACGTGGCGATGGCTTGGCAGTCCACGTCGCGTGGATCGATGCCTCCGCGGCACGCATTCACGAGGACAGTGATGTGAGTGTCGGCCAGCGACGGATTCTCGAACAGGGGTGCCACGATGTCGTCCCTGATGCTGTAGCTACCGGTCTTCGTGTAGATGATGTCACCCTCGTCGCCATGCGACATGACGACGAGAATAAGGTGCCTGAGGCCAGTGAATCGCAGCGAGCGCACTGCAAATATAGAGTTAGAAATTGATTTCACTCCCAAACAAACACAATCCAACTCCCGCACCTATTCTCATAAGTTTCTTCACATCCTCCAAGCTGCCATCCTTCAATATGACGTACTTCATTTTCTTTTGTGTGAACACAGTCTTAAGGGATTGTACATCTTTGGAGCTGACCGATCGAATGGTCATATTATCAAAGCTTTGGTGATTCAATACGACAACCAAAGCGGGATTTATGTTAAAGACGTAGCAACCACCGGGAGAGCTGTAAGCAAAGTTGGCGACCTCTCGGTAACTGCAAATGGTAGTAATCAAGATCTTTGCATGGATCATGCATGATATAGGGACGAAACCTTCTCTGCATGAGACTGGGACTCCTGACACTCTGGGCTAACTCTTGCAAAGAAGTTCGCTCTGCCTTCTGAAACCAGTTATCTAAGAACTCGTCCAATAGATTTTGCGAATGGGACTCTAAAAAATGCGTATTTTTTATAAATAAAACGCAGTCTCTCCCTTTGAGTTAATGCTCACTAAGTTGCATGAAGTCCAGGATCACGATGTTGTTGATATCGTGCGGAACTATTGGTTGGAAAGTTGTTCGTAGACTATCGATAAAATCCGGGGCATATTTTTCGAAATCTATCTGGTACCAGGGTTCAGTAGATGCGGAGTTATGCATTTTAAGTGTCATGGATTCATTTCGAAATCTATGAATTTATAAAAAATGCATAGTATATAGTTTTGTTCGTTAATATTATATGCCAACCTCATATTCACAGACGTATAGAACAATACAAATTTCGTAACATTTTTCAGTGTGGAATTCAACCGAAAAGAGTTGAATACCAAGTCATTGAGGTGCCGGACTAAATAGTGGAAACATCTCAGCTCGATAAAAATCAAAATACTGGCATATTCTGTGAAATCGTATTCGGAAACTGCAAAAGAAACATTATAGTATCAACCAGTTATCTTTAAAGAGAGCTGTCATAAACTGTCTCACGCTCTTGCGCGATTAGTTGGAAAGCCCGCTCTGACGACACATCGATGCCCATTTGTTGAATGAACCTGTAGGCCTTTGAAGTGCTGAAAACTCTTCCATTTCTCATTTCCTCACAGTAGCATATCATGAAATATGCTTTACTTTTTGCACGAAACAAATTCGTATCCATGATTTCGACGATAAAACACTAATATTTTCAAAAGAAATTCGTCGCACACGACACAGATAGAAATCAACCGCACAATGCAAACTGCCAGTTCTGACTGACTCAGAGCTGGGGGTCTTACTGAGCGAGTCGCATTCTTCTCTCTAGCCCGGCAGTGCGATAACAAATCAACAATGATTCATTTTATCAGTCTTGTCGCGTTAATTTTAACACTAAATTCAAAGAGAAACCATGTGCAACGCCAGGGAAATCCCCTAAATATTCGATCAATTCCATAATCATTATTTGAGATTAATACGAACAGTTTTTGAAATGAAACATCTATGGGCGTTTTGTTTTCAAGGTCACGAGATATTTTTGTTTCCAGGTTGTGATACGTTTTTGTGCAGCATGTTTGCGAGAAAGAGAATGAACAAACCCACAGCGTATGTATTAGTTTTAGGATATGTTCGATAATTTATTTTTTAATCCAAAAGTAACATTCGATTTCATAAATACATTTTTAAAATAAAAATAAATAGAACATCTTTAAAGCTCTGGTAAACAGATTCCAGTCAGCGCGAATAATGCGGCGCATACAAAAGCATGTGTATGTCTATGAAAAAAGAGTTTAGTTAAATGAATGGAAATTAAGTTCCTACAATTTTGAGACAATAACCAAACAAGTCGGGAAGCACTTATAGACCAAATCAAAAGCTCCTGGCCTCCAATTCGATGAAAATCTATACACTGGCATATTCTTGGAAATCATATTCGGCAACTGCAAAGAATTGTCGGAAAGTCCTGCGGGATTGATGAAAACTGACTGAGAGTCCATGGCCATGATAAATCATAAAATACGCTTTACTTTTTCCACCATACGCATTCGTCTGGAACCTCTGAGCAAACGCCACACGAATCAACCGCAAAATTCAAGCTATCAGATCCGAATGATTTGTAATACTGGGCATGAGGAAATACAGTAGAGAAAGAAAAGTGTGCGCGAGGAGCGAAGGAAAACACCAGAAAGGATACAATCAATTCGATTCACCTATTTTCTCCAATCGACGCAGCAGTCTGTATCGACAACGACGATAAGTCCAAACAATCTGACTGAAGTGTGGTGGAAATGTAATTAACGGCCCAGAGCCTATTGGCTTTTCAGCGCTCGGTATCCACCGCCTCAGTCAAGATGCAGAGGCACAGCACGAAACACGCCCGCTTCGCCATCCGGTGTTGCTACTACTTGGGCGTATTGCTGGGACTCGTCACCAGTCGATTCGACTTCAGGACACGCCGCCTGATACCAAGCCAGCCACTGTACATCTATCACATTGCCATGGGTGCTCTGACCATACTCCTCACTCCGCTGGCGATCTACAAGAGCAACGCCGTTCAGTATCAAATCGAATCGAAGCTCGAACTCGATCGGCACACGTCGATCGTGGAGCTGTGCCAAAAGATCAGCGCCTACGTTCGGATCCTGGTGACAGTGATCACCCTGATCACGAACCTACGAAATCGCAAACACTACCGCAGTCTGATCACGCTCTACGTCTGGCTCGATCGACGCTACTTCGAGGGATTCTCCGAGCAGCCCCAATATCGGCACATTCACCGTCGCTACGATCGATGGTTCATCGCGAAGCTGCTGCTCGACCTAAATCGTACCATGATGGCGATCTTCCTCATCGCCGACATCAATCGCCTCAACGTTCGCAGCATCCACGCCATCGACTGGTTGTATGTGTTCAATTTCCTCTACAGCGTTCACATGATGAGCATGTTGAATCTCGAGAATTTCAATTTCTTCTACGCCCTGCTGGGCGTGTCCCGGCTGTGCCATCTCCTGAACGCCCGCCTCGCCGAGGTCCACCAAACTATCGCGAAGTCCGCGCACAAGTTTCGTGTCCGTCCCCAGGGCTGGCGACTCCGGGGCATCGGCGGAGAAGAGGGAGTGCGCCGTCGGCACTTCGATGACTTCCACAGAATGGCGCGCGACTGCCGGCTGGCCGATGATGTCGATGTCATTGCCGAGGCGTACGAAAAGGTCCGCTGGACGGCCGAGCATTTCGTACAGTGTTTTCAAAGGCAAATTGTCGCGATAATCCTGATATTCTTCGTTAACAATGTCGGTATCAGTTTCTACGGCATCATCTTCATGCAGAGCAGCGCCGTCGTCACCCATGGGATGGTGAAGCTCGTTGTGGGCGGCATCGGGTTCGTTCTCTATCTGATGGACCTCTATGTGATGGTCTTCTTCTGTGACATCACCGAGCAAACATTTCAGCAGACATCGAAAATTCTACTCGAGTTCCGGGAGTTCACGGACCTCGACAGTCGCTTGGAACGAAGCGTACGTATCCCCAATTCCACAATTTGCATGGATCGTAAAACGTTTGCTCTCGGCTCCAATCGCTCACTGAAAGTACTGCTCACGAGTCGAGTGTTCGAATCGTTGAAGAGTGAAAGGCATAATTTTACTTTACCACACCCAGCGCCAAATCCAACAATTTGTATGTCAAATAATAGTGTTTTCAGTGTACATTCCAACCAAAAAAAAAGGTTGGGGCGGACTCTTTTCGTTTGGCCATAAAGTGAGGTCAAAGGTCAAATTAATGACTTTTTGAAATAGCTACCAAATCCACAGATGTTAACCGATTGGGCAATACAATATATCAAATTAAAGGTAATTAAAAATACAAAACTGCATTTTTGGTTTTTTAAAAAAAGTTATTAATAATAAAAATAATACCAAAAAACAAAAAAAAATAAATATTTTTTAGGTTAAATAATTTTTTTAATTTTTTTTACATAATAAACCATATCTTTTATATATATTTTCTAAAAGCTGATTCAATTACCTTTAAAACGGTAGTACATTATATATACCTTACTCTTTGTTTACATATCTAATTTACCATTTATATTAGATTACTGCGACTTTAAAATGGATATTTGTACTGAAATTATACATTGAATAGTAACTTTTGTACTAAGTATCTTCCAAGTATCTACTTTATGAAGATACTTTGATACACACGCAGAAAGGACATAGATCCCGAAAGTACTATTGGACCGCGTAGCCGGTGTTGGACATACTTGAGGGTTAAAACCCTTAAGCGCGGCCGAAGGCCGCCACGCATAGAGGTATCTTGAATACAAAAATATATTAAAAAAAAAAACAAGTATTTTAATATAAATGATAAATTGGTATGTAAACTAAGAGTAAAGTATAGATAATGTACTACCGTTTTGAAGGTAATTGAATCAGCTTTCAGAAAATATATATAAAACATATGGTTTATTATGTAAAAAAAATTTTAAAAAATTATTTAACCTAAAAAATAATTCATTTTTTTTGTTTTTTGATATTATTTTTTTACTAATAAATCTTTTTATAAAAACTAAAAATGCAGTTTTGTAGTATTTTTAATGACCTTTAATTTGATATATTGTATTAACCGTTAACATATGTGGATTTGGTGGCTATTTGAAAAAAACATTAATTTGAACTTTGACCTCACTTTATGGCCAAACCAAATGAGTCCGCCGCTATATTTTGTTGTTGTAATTTTTCGTTATTTTGGCCCTTTTTGGAAAAAAAAAAATTTTTTTTTTTTGACGTGGGTGTTGTAAAGTAAAATTGTTCCCACATTTTTATAATTCTATTTTTTCCAGTGCCAACAGCTGGCCTTGATTTTGGCTCGTGAGAAGTTCGAAATAAATCTGTGCGGTTTCTTCACCCTCAACAAGGTGTTTGGCATTGCCATGTTCTACCAGATGATAGTTACAACGATTATTTTAGTGCAATTCGATTTTAAGTATAGCAAATAATACCGACAAATCTCAAATTCACATCCACGTGTTTGCTTGCATTCGGATAGGAATCGAAATAGTATACAAATATAAATTTATGTATATTGAAATTATCTGGTTCATTCTATATTCGAAATGTACATAGCACACCAATTCATGATACTATCGGTTTCCGTGCTCCCCCTGACAAATTCGTAGCGATTCGATCTCCCTTGATACATCAAATTGAGAACGCGTGCCGGCCTGCGGAAATGCGCCTACCAGGAAATGTGGAGTCGGTTCCCAGCGGAACGCAGCCCTTTATCGAATGAAGGATTCGGTGGGCTGCGGAGATCGTAGATAACCGGTAACTGGCATCAAGAGTGGTCAACCCTTTCTCACAATGCAGAAGCAACTTTGTGTCGTTCGACAAGAACGATTCATCGATTCGCCGCCACGGTATCGTCGGGGTCAGTCGACGTCAACTCGCCATGCAGCTCCACAGGTCGAAGCTTTTGCAGAGGCTCTTACAATACTGCTTCAACTTTTCCATCCTACTGGGGTACATTGCGACGAAATACGATATGGGCCAAAGGAAGTTCACGGCCTCACGTCCGGTTCGGATCTACCATTGGATTGTGACCGCTCTGACCATTGCCATGACGCCGCTGGTCCTCTACACGAACGCCGTGATGCCGATGCGCCTGGACCTGGATGTGGACAAGACCTTGCTGGAGCTGAGTCACATGGCCGTCGCCTACACCCGCATCCTGGTGTTGCTCCTCGCGTCCACGGTCAATTGGCGCAAACGTGCCCGCTTCCGCTACCTGGTCGAGTGCTTTGTGGCCTTCGATCGACGGTACTTCGGCGAGGAGAACTCCCCAAACTCGAACTGCTCCAATCGACCCGACGACCACAGAAGCCTCCATCGCCGCTACGATCTCTGGATCTTCGCGAAGCTACTCCTGACCGCATTTCGTACGTTGACCACGATCGCGTTCCAGTTCGACTGCCGGCGTGTGGACTTCCGGACGGATCTCTCCAACACTCTGCTCTACCTCTATCACTTGCTCTACACCGGCCAAGCGACAACGTTGCTGAATCTCGAGACCTTCCTGTTCTTCTACTCGGTGTTGGGCGTGTGCAAGAGTTGCCACCTGTTGAACCTGCGCCTCGCCGAGATTCACTCTCGGCTGGCGGCGAGAAGAGGCCGTGAAGATTATGGCGTCCTGGCCGATTGCATCGACGTCATCGCCGAGGCACACGTCCAGGCCCAACGTCTGCTCGAGCGCTTCGTCCGCACGTTCGACTTCCAAATCATCTCCATCATCTTCATACTGTTCGTCGGCAACGTCGGCATCTGTTTCTACGGCATCATTCTCCTGCAGGACGACACCAGATCGTTCGATCTGGTCAAAACTTTCCTCTTCGCTGGCAGTATCCTACTCTATATGATCGATCTGTATGTGCTGATATATGCATGTGATCTAACCGAGCAATATTTCCGCAAGACTTCGGACATCCTGCTTGGCTTCGGAGAATTCGGGGAGCTGGACAGACGCCTGGAGAAAAGTGTAAATGATCGATGAGATGATCTTGCAATAACTTTAATTTTGTATTCTCTTTTCGGTAATCAATTGGACTTAGTGCGAGCAGTTTGCGATGATTTTGGGTTGTGGAAAGGTCAAAATAACTCTTGGTAAATACCTAAGATTGAACAAAAAGTTCAGCCTTGTGATGTTCCACCAAATGCTCTTGATCACCACCATTCTCGTCCAATTCGATTTAGAGTACAACATATCGGACATCGAATAGAATAGAATAAATATGTAAAATCGAAATAATCAAATAATGTTTAATATAATGTTTACTATAATTCACATGATTTATTTAATTACTACCAGTAATAAAGTATTTATTCAGCCTATAAGCAATTTGTGACATGGTAAATATTAAAAGTAGTATTCAGTTTTTTAAGTAATACCCTCGAACAATTAGAGAATGCTGTTCGGCAGTGCTTCCTGCGAAGCGGAGGACATATTTTTATTATGGCAATGTGGTACCGCGGCGATTGCTTAATCATATATATAATTTGATCTGCAAAGGTTTTAAGAAATCCCTTGGTATTATTTCTGTGATAGTAAACCAATCTAAGTAATCGCTTCTCATTACAAGCATGAGATCGAGAACACTCATGCCGATTATAATGCTGGGGATGAGGACGTTTCAGAGCGTGATTCCCACCACGATGTTCGAGAGCCTCTAGGTCATGTCGTAGATCTCATTGTGGCGATCTATAATTTAGATAATTATGAATAATAAGTTAGGCACTTTTCTGTTTTAGAGATTTGAATCAATTCTATTTGCTCTTTGCAATGAATACTAATTATTATAAGAGTGCATTTAAAGAAAGATTTAACGGATTCAATGCTGTTCGGCCTCCCTGCCCATGGCTGGTCATGGCGCAATCACAGCATCGACTTCGCCAGAGCAATCAGCGAGCCCGTGAAGCGGAGAATCTGGGGAAAACAGGAGTATAGAGAGAATTTCGAGAAAATGTTTTCAATCTGCGCACCGTCATCAGGACCGGCAGCGAGGGGGCAAAGAAGGGCACCTTGACGACGAACGGCCGCTGCGAACGAGCCACGATCAGCCGAACCATCTGCTGGACCCTCCTGTCGTACTGATACCAATGGGTGCCGTAGATGACGCGTCCCACGTCCTCGCTCTGGATGAAATGAATGAACATTGAGAAGATGCGGTACAAGAACGGAGCCGCTGACATACGCTCTCCATGACAGCGGTTCCACCGTAGCAGTAGATGAAGAGCTCCACGAGCATGGCGCTGGCATAGAGAATATAGATCACGATTCCGATGCCGGAAAACTGAAAATCGGGGCAACAATGTAATACTCTATAAACACTACTGCTGGGTACTGGTTACTCACGAAGAGCACGTCGATGACGCTCATCCCGATAAGCAGGCTGGACGTGAGGTAGTGGGCCAGGGTGATGGTGCCGATGATCTTCGATAGCTTCAGGGTCATGGCGAAGATCTCGTTGTGGCGGCGTATGATGAGGATCAACTTCTCGTAGGTGGCCTCCTTCTTGAGGCGGTTAATCGGGGTGTCTGCAATTCGAATATGACATCATTACCATTATTCATCGTCATCATTATGATAATCATTGTAATAATCCTCATTGTCTTCATTATCATCGTCATTAACATTATAATCATCATCATAAAAAATCATAGTCATCAACATCATAATCATTATTAACATCGTCAATCATCATTATCATCGTCATTATCGTTATAATCATCATCATAAAAAATCATAGTCATCATCATCATAATAATAATTATCATCGTTGACATCAACATCATCATCATTTTAATCATTATCATCGTCAACATCATTAACATCGTCTTATAATCATCATTACCATCGTCTCATCATCATTATCATTATGATCATCATTATCATTATGATCATCATTATCATCAGAATGCCCCGCCTACCCACCTTTGACTTCGTCCAGCACGTCCTTGATGTCCTCCTGCAGGCACTGCAGCAGGGCGGCGAAGTAGAGGCAGAAGCCGAGGAAGAACCCGTCGGCGCCCACGATTCCGGACACGGTGAGCACGCTGAACCAGAACACCAGAAAGTACGTAATCGGATACATCGGCATTGCGAGGGAGACGGACGGCAGCCTGATGGACACAAAAACAAACGATCGATTAGTCATCAATGGCGATGCAGCCACGTCCCCGCGTAGTTGATCGACCCACTTCAGCTTGAACGGCGTCTCGTACAGAAAGGACTCGTCGTTCTTGTAGCGCACCCAGTTCGTGTAGACCGGCCGGAAGTTGTACATGAGCAGCGTCAGCACGCCGAGGAACAGGATCAGCGCCGTCAGACGCGTCGCCATGAGGGAGATCTTCCGCCGGATTCGCACCTTGGCCGGCGCCGACTGCGTCTCCATCACTCGCCGCACGTGTCCCATCAGCTCGGCGTACTCGGTGCGATACCACCAAATCAGCATCAGCTTCAGCGAGGACATGAAGTTCGTCGATACCGCACAGATGGCGTCCAGCGCGGCCATCATATCGATGGACAGATAATGAATGCCGTAGTGGAAGTGGGCGAAGCAACCGTAGGACATCACCAGGAAGTTCAGAAACGTCCAGATCAGCAGCCAAATGGATGACCGTATCTCCGGATCGAAACCGCAGCATTTCAAACTGAATTTCGGTATCAGAAACAAATGCTTCTCCAGTGGGTACGACTCGGTTAGACACTGTGGCCACATCTCGACGAAAGTCCAACTCGAACACAGACATTTCCCGATTCACTCGGATGCCTTTTATACAAACCTTGTTCATGCGAGGGGCGTTACTTCCAGAAAGTTGTTAGTTGCCGTCGTGGAGGTGACCAATTAAAAAGTTGAAGTCGTTTGTGGGCGGTTTAAAACTCATAAGTGCTCATTGACTTTCACAAGGACAAGAGGTCATATTTGGTATATTTCGTGGCAAGTCCCAGAGGAAAAACCAAATCAGATTCAGTAGTGGTTAGCCTTAATGTATATTTAAAAATATTACTACAAATTGTTTAACATTTCATTTTTGCTTTGTGCATTCAAATTGTAAACAAAATCAATGAATATTACTAATAATTTTCGTTTTGCACTTGTATAAAAATGTCCATTGATCTGAAATGGAAACACAATTCGAACCGGAGAACATTTAAAAGTGTGCAGCTTAAAGCGTACATTACAATTTCTTTGACACATTTTCAGTGGATTCATTGTTGATTTCTATCCATAGTTTTATTTAATTTTCCTTTGATCTTAATCTCTATCAACTACTTCAAAATATGCTCATGTAATTATGTGTTTTATTTTTTACTCTTTGTGTAATACTAATTACAATTTTATATCCGGGGAGTAAAAGGTAAAAATCCGTAGGAATAAGTTTTTAATATAAAGTAAAAATACTTAAATTTCGTTAATTGATTTTGTTTGTTGTCTAAATCACACACTTGAGTAAATTTCTGTATAAAATATTATATATACGTATACGATATCTGTATACTATTTGTATGTCTATAGTCATTGAAAATAAAATTACTAAAACTAAAAAGGACACAAAATCAAAGTGCTTAACTACAAATCAATAATATATAAACCAATCAATCGATCTATCAATCAAACAATCACATACATCACACAACGTTACATTTAATTGTGTTTGTTGTTATTTTTTACAATGGCTTTAAAATATACTTTATGTAATCTCGCACAGCATCTCGAAGAATCCCCAACTCATTGATCTATGCGATTATATGGCTATTCTTATTTAAATCCGTTAAAAGTTCTGCGTTTAAATCTTCGGCTTCGAGGAGGTCATTGCATGCATCACCGTTCATAGAATGTGGTATGCTTGTCGATACGACCATGCCGCCACCGGCGGAAACAACTCCACCAGTCCCGCCCACTATAACACCATTAACCGATATGCTGTCCGGTGAATTGCGACGACGTTCGCGTTCACGCACAATATGCGGCGCTTCGTTGAATTCGTCCAGCTCGTCCATACCTGTTAGAAGCGAACGGTGAAAAATCAATTGATTGCCCATATGCATTTGCATGTGGGTTATGACTTTATTTACCCGCATATTTTGTTCCGGCCAAGAGTAAATATTGCCCGGAACGATTTGGCCACAGAAGTCCAGTCATCACACAATAGGCCAGACAATCTGCTGAATTGGTGATGCCCAGCAGTAGTTTGTAGCGCCACATGGGACTCACTTGCAATGCCACTATAGCAACGATGGGCAAGTAGATAAACCAAACGAGGCTCGATGCCCCCAGATGTAGTAGAAAGTCCAGTTTTTTGCTAGAGTGTTCATATTTCATAGTATTGCGGAGCTCATATAGGAACCACATCATGAACATGGTGCTGCGTAATTTTATGGATTTTACATATTTTAGTAATGCAGAATTAACAAATTATTTAGAAAACTCACCGCAGAATTAAGACAATCCAACCAGGCCATGTCTGGTATTCATCCACATCAGAAATGATGTCCACTTCCGTCTGCAAATTATGAAATTTACACATGTTTTGTGACTACGTCGAATGTTTGATTTTAATTACCCGATCCCATATGTAGAGGAACACATGAAAAGCGCAATAGGGCACCCAAATTGTCATAAGAATAATCCAGCCGGTGCGGCTTATTTGTTGGCGAGTTACAGCCCAACCTTTGGCAAGTAGCAAAAGGATTAGCATAAATGTTGTCTGCGAGAGAAGAAGTGAAACCATTATTTAAATTTGCAATATTTCAAGAGAAAAGAGTTGGCTTACTCTACTAAATATATCCAAAATATCACCGGCGGCCTGCATGTCCGGCTCGCCTACTCCATTTAAAGCGAATTTGATTAAATGCACTGTGATCAGAGCCAAACTGACAAACTCGCTGAGGAGACTGAGTGTGAAGAGTTTCGTTACAGGGTGCTTCTGCAATCGCACCGCATAGCATTGCACCGGCAATAGGACAATGTAGACAAGCAGGAATATCAAGTACATTTCCAATAGATTCTGTTGATCGAACGAGAATTGAAATGTGAGCGGATGGGCGGATGAATAGTTCGGGTTGCCGTTCACGAGGCGTATGTCGTAGCTGATGGTGAGTGGGGCAGCGTCGGGGTGGTTGGCAGAGGACGAAGCATTGTGAAGGTGGCTGTTGCTGTTGCTGCTGCTGCTCAACGTATGTGGATCGTGCGCGTGCCACTGGCATGTGGTACGGTTGCGATAACATGCAACCATGGCAACGTACCAAAATCTGCAAAAATACGGAATCAATAATTAGCTCACCTAATTGCCAATTACAACCGAAAACGTAGCGAAGCAAGAAATGGCAACGTAATGATTTACTTTCATTTTTTCGTTTTTTTGTTGTTGTCTTATTTTATGGACGAACGACTCCGCAAAATAAAATGCACATACACGAATAATGGAAAGAGGTAACTTTTGAATCGGGAGCTTAACGCTAAAAGTAAACAGACACAATTCGCGCAGAGACCGACATGGACTCGAATTCATTGAAGGTCGATGGGGGAGACGGACGCCAGGGACATGACATGCAATTTGAGTGTAATTATCTTGGTACAATGCTCTTCACGTGGAAAACAAATGCCGCCCAGGAGGACCTCTGAATTTATTTGAACTTATTTTAGAATATAATTGTCACTTTGTACAATTTGAACTTAAAAGTAAGCGCTAATCGGATGTCGTGGCTCCACTGTGCCGTCGGTTGTTGTGCTTTTTAATTCATTTTCTTTTGTTTTTTATCTAATCTATAGTAGGGTACTCGACTTTCTGTGATTTTTGTGAGATGCAGATAGCGGAGAACAGGTTTCCTGTCGGAATGTCGTCAATGTAAACTAAACAAACCAATTGCCAATTGGCAAGTAATTGGATTGAGACTTCAGTCGACAACGAAACTGGTTTCGCCCTCTGGGCAAGCGTTTCCCCCATATGTGATTAGGGTTCAAAGCGATAGTTGCCAGATTTCTAGGATGCACGTGTGCATTGGGCTCGTACCTGGGTTGCGCCACTTCGGTGATTACGTAGGTGAACTGCTTGCCAGGAACCACATTCGACGGGCTGTCTTCGTCCGCGCACAGCTGGCCGCGAGGGCAGGGCACTCGGCGCAGGAAGTCGCGCTTCGCATGTGGATTGCAGTCGGCATCATAGGCGATCAACTGGAGGCGCGCGAACATACGCTGGCACGCCTGCTCCTGGTTGTAGTAGCTGCGATTGCTGTAGAAGTCGACGAAGGTGGGCTTGTCCAGGACAACAAGGGTGGCCGAGCCATCCGCGGGAGCAAATGAATCCTCCGACGTGATGTTGCCGTAGATGTAGCCGAACGAGTCCCGCTGCGAGTGCGTCTCGGCCTTTTGGAAACCGAATTTAACGATGAACTTGAAGAACTCCTGCGTGTGAAAGTGGCCCGTGACGTGCGTGGCATCGCAGCAGCTCCACAGGGGCTGCAGGCACAGCAACCAGCAGAGGAGCAGCAGCAGCGCAGGTGGGTTGGGCAGCGGCAGGCGACCGCGAGGTGTTGCCCGCCTATGACACATATTTCGCTTTGTAAATTGGGGACTCGACGTCTACCCTTTGTGTATCGGGACCCAGGGGCAACAAGAGATCGTGAAGTTCGAAGGGGACCCGCGTAACTCTAGCGCTCCGCATCTACCAGAAAGAAGGCGGCGACCTCGGGATTTGCACAGCCCGCCGCAGCTGCTGGCTCGCGTTCACTTGTCACACTTTGTTATCGTTGGCAATTATATTATTAATATTAATCATTAAATTCCTAACTATCACATTCGATAATAATAATAATAGTAATTCGCGTTTTTCGGCGCCTGCGGATCCGCCGCACAACACCATAGATCAAAGATTATAAGATTGGAAACTCGAAATTCGATTCGCATCAATGTGGTCGTGAAATTGTATGATGGTGTGTGTGACAAAGCAGAAACTCAACTCTAGTAGACCCCATATTCAACTCTAGTAGACCCTATATTCACCTCAAGTAGACCCCTTGCCGACAACTGTCATTTTTGTTTTGACTCTTGTTCTTCTTCCAAATATATACCATAATATGTAATATTGAACACCTTCATGAATTCATTGATTGACATTATATTTGTAATTGTAATAAAGTACATAAGAAGTAAAAATTGTGAATTTCGTCTCATTAAGTATTTATTTTATATTTACTTTGAAATCTCAATTTCAAAAGTAGGTATTTGATGAAAAATAACATTTGAGAAATTGTGTTCATATCTGAAAACAGCTGATTTTTACTCACCTTATGGTGCTTTACAGCGATGCCACATTGGTAGGTAGTAAAATTATAATTATATTATCTTGGGAATTCAATAATATTAATTTCCTCAATAAGTTTTTATATTATTCTAATATGTTTAGCTTTTATCATAAATTGTATATGTTAATTACAAATATACACAATGTGTAATGTTGATGAACTTAAGATTGAATTATGAGATAATTTTAGTGGCAACTTAAAAATTCAAGATATTTCACGTCAACATTTTCCCGCGTTTTTATAAATATTTCTTGATGTATTTTGAGCAGGGGTCTCGATTAAACGGGTATCGAGTAACCCCGGTTACCCGGATGCCTACCACAGGTGCTGGTTTTCATTATGATATATTTGTGTTTTAGAATGGCATATTTATTTGAATTTATCGGTGGATTGTTATTTATTATTTTTATTTAATTAAATTACATGAAGTTCATATATTATATATATATGATAGTAATCATTGAATTGTTATTTATTATTTACAGTTTTTAAAGTGTGAAATAGGCCTACTGGGGAACCGAACACCCAAAAAAATCGGTAACGCGCCAACTTGCATACCTCTTAGGTGGTGCGGAAATTGCAAAGATTCCAAAACATTACAGCAAATACCGAAAAATGTTGTTGGGAAGATGTGGCACCCCTATATATTTGACAGTAAAATGGTGAACTCATGGACACAATACGTGTGAACGAAATCTCATAAAAAAGAGCCGAGGCTTTGACATCTGTCAAGAGTTTCCAATCTTTTAATCTTTGCCATAGATGGCGCCATCATCACCTCAACATTTCAGGGACGCTTTACAAAATCAAACAAAATGGCTGTTGCTGTCATTCGCTTATAAAGTTCACCACAAAATCAACGGATGTGTTCAGCACAATGGTACATAATTATAATTAATTATTAATTAATATTTTTTATAAATATAATATACATTCTATATATAAATATTACAATAAATATATCAATTTAAAGGACATTTTAGGAAATGTATACAAAACATATAGTTAATAATACAAATTTTAAAGAAAAAAAATTTATATATTTTTTTAGTTTTTGTCAAATTTTTTATTAAACGTTTATAATTTTTAAAAAAACTTTAAATGCAGTTTTATAGAGAATTCAATTGATTTCTTTTGATAACCATTTGTTTCAGATTGGATTTAATTTGTGGATTTGGGGGCGACCCCAATTTGATTTGGAAATTGATAATCAAAATGAGTACTTCTTGGGAGTATTTTTGGTTTTATTTTTTTTTTGAGGGGTGGTCGTAAACTGCATTTGTTCCGAAAAATGATTTAAGTAATGTAACTTTATTCAATCTTAAGTTTTGAAATAATTTTCCAACATTTTCAGCACTTAGTAGTTTACTTATTCTACTGCCTGATAGATAATTGGGACAAAGATAGTGTAAAATCTACCATCAAAATTTTACTATTCTGAAATGTAACTGATGTACCTTTAATAAATAATACTTAAAAATATATACTTCAGATAACTTTTTCAACTTTCAGTTAATACTAATAATAATATTGACATAAATAATTCCGACGAAGAAAATGAAAAATTAGTGTATTTGCACCAGGCAAAAAACTATTTTACGCACTGGGCTGCTGTCTGGAAAACAAAAAACAAATTAGAACCGCATTCGTATCAATTAAAGTGGAGGCTTCACCTGAGCAGGTTGCATTCGACCATCCGATTATAGAACGCCGTGTTCGAATACAGAGACTGGTGTGCTATCATGTGGAGCAAGAGCCGGCCGAAGCCATAGAAAACGTAGCCCTGATTCCGCTGTATCTTCTCGAACGACTCGTTGTCGATGCGAAGAGTGACCAGGTAGGCTCCGTGGGTCTGCAGCTTGCAGTCGTCGTAGCGCCACTCGCACACGTTCAGGTCGGGATTCTGCACAGCGAGCATGCGCATGAACTCATTGTACGAGGGCTGCTGGCTGCCCAGGAGCAACTGCACGCGTTTGTAACTGTTGGTGCCACAGCGCACAGCAGCCAAGGCACAACCCGGCCAAAGTGGCGGCAACTCCATGACGGACTCAATGAGAAGCTTGCGCGTGGCAACATCGAAGCATTCGACCAAGAAGTGACCGTTCGACCAACCGGCACTAACAAACCTAGAAAACCGAATTGAGATTTTATGAATTTCCTTCGCAATTTGCGAATACCTAAATACCTTGGCGCATGTTGGCCATTCAGGGATCTCTCAAACATATCTTTGGTCAATACGGTCACGAGTAGGTTCTGATGATAGGGCGGGATCTCTCCACTGGGCTGCGCGTTGTTCACCACCGCCATGTCCAAATGCCTCCTGCCGTTATCGAGGTTGAAGCTTGGGCTGGGTCCGTGTTGGGTCAGCGTGATGATGTCGCTGGTGCCTCTTGGGGCGTTCCTCGCCGTTGAGTTGAGCCTTTGGTTGGTGGCCACTGCATTGGACCGCGGGGTGGGTGCCGGAGCCGCGAGCCTGGGAATCGCGTTTCTATTGCCACGACTAACAGTTGAAGCCGATGCCCCCGGATTTGGTCTCCTCGCTCCTGATTGAGGCGTTGTCTTTTTGACACACGGGCCTTGACTTGTTTTCTTCACACTTGCAGTCGGGTTTTTCTTCAAGATATTCGTCGGCTGAAGGCGCTTCTTTGACGATGCAATTGGTGTTGCGGTTTGTTGTTCTTTGCTTGATTTCCTCACCGTCCCAGGCGTTGTTTTCAGCTCTTCCTCGTCGTCACTGATGACAATCACGGGGACAATGGGGCATTTCTCCAGAACCTCCAGGATGTCCTCATCGTCCGAGAGGAGCTCAATGAATACCTCCGGCTGGGGCGTCGGAGCCGCCTCGTCTTTGGTCGGCGGGACGTATTTCGTCCGGGGGCTGTCCACTTGTAGGTCACTGGTGGTCGTGTTGGGGGCAGGTGCCGCAGCTTGTGGCGAGATATCCGTGCGGAGGCGAGAACGCGGAGTTTCGCAAAAGGCGCTGTTCAACAGGTCGCCGCCACCAACAAGAGGACTCGGGTCGCGGTTCTCCTTCAGACTCGAGTCGTTACTCAGCACGGGCGGAGGCGTAGCGGGCTGCTGCACCGCATCGACCATCGCGCAGTTGAGCACGACCTCTTGGAGCGGCAACGGCCGAGTGGCCGTGCCTCCGATGGGCGCCGTGGACACCACCATCGCAGCCCTGGGGGGATCAGTCGAAAATCGAGCACTTCCTTGAACAACTCCTGTCGCTCGGCGCGGACGATGCTTCGTGTTCCGGACTCGTCTGCGTCGAGTGGATCGTCCGGAGCCGGGATGATTTGCCGCGAGTTGCGCCGCACGAATGGCTGAAACTTCGCTGAGAACGTGCGAAAGGCGATGCGTCCGGTAGTTCGTTTGAAAATTATTCCGATTGACGCCCATTTGAAAATAAAAAAAAATAAAAATTTACACCTCAAAAATCCCTACACAACAAATTTGAATTTCAACCGTTCGGAACCAGGACTGTCGAAGTCACTTTAATCGAAGTGTTTCACTCCACTAATGATCAAAACACTCCATTTTTTTTTTTTAAAAAAACACTTCAGTTATTTCGGTTATTGTCTTATTTTTTATTTATCTATAATTTTCGTTAATTCGAACAAAAAAATACAAATTCAAAGGTTCAAATGAAGGTGGGTGTCGACGCTGAAGTTGATAAAATTTTATCACTTCACTTTTTTCACTGTTACACTTCGATCACAAATTTCGTAGCGACATCCCTGTTCGAAACGCGTCGATCCCAGTTGTTTTTCGCATACACCGCAATTGTCTCTTTCACACACTCGGTGTTGTAACAAATGAACCGTTATCCAGTGAGAGAGATGTGTGTGGTGAGAGAGGTGAAAGCTGAGGTCTCTCTCTCGTTCCCTATTGATTGCCGAAAGCTCTTTGCATTGCGACGAAGTAGCAAAGACGCGAACCTCCAACCGCTGCCCATCCCTGGAACGTGAAATTTGCTTCGTCCACTTTTTGCTTCGTTCCAGTCTCCTTTCGTCAAATTTTCCAGCTCCGAGCAGACAAAAGTTTTTGCAAACAAAATTTTCGCGGCGATTTTTGGGGGTCCCGACTTCGTGTAGCAACCCTGGAAATGGCGCAAATAGCGGAAATGGCGGATTTGACCGACCCTGTCTACAGTACTTCTTTCACCAATTGCAAACAACTTCACAACGGAAGTAAGTAATTTCTTTCTTTCGTGAAAAAGGCTACTGATGGATAACTATGATTAGTGTTCGTCCGAGTACGAGTAAAAATACTCGTATACTCGAGTAAATGGCACGATAAACGATTATTTTTTGAATCGACTATTTGTTACAAATATTTTGACGGTACCGACTAAATTGACAATATATTGAAATTTTTTATTTATTTATAATTTTGATACAAAAATGCATTACAAAAATACATTACAAAAATTCAAACACTAACAACAGGTTGAGATGATTTCCTAGACTTTTGAATGGATCAAACAAAATAAATAAATAAAACTATCTACATAATATTTGATTGAGTATAATATTTTACTGTTAACTGTTAGTTAAATACACATTACGTCAGCTTTTAGTTTCTAGAGGCGCTAAAAGTGCAGGTTTTCGTGTGTATATGTACGTATATGTGAAATGAGTACGAGTACGATTATACCGACTTTTAAATCCGATTACTTCTTTTCGCACCGATTTTTAGTTGAAATTTTGTTTTTGACTACTCGCATCGACTACACACCGGTATTGGAACGTCACTAACCATGATACTGGTTCGACATTGTACTACAACTACTACTACTCATTCTGTTCAGCCAGTAATTCTCACACATGGATATCCCCTAAAAATCAAGCTCATGATTGCCATTGATCCGTTTATAGGGGCACAAAACATTAAAATATGTGGAATATCCTTAAAAAAAGGAGCAGGACTCATCACTTTATCCCGATGACTTAGCTGCAATTGATTATTGAGGAAGAATGGTCGAAGATCGAACCAAGCTATGCATAAATTCTTGAGGAATGTCATACAACCTTAAAGGCATTATTAAAAATAAAGGCAACCGAAAAAAATAATTAAAATATTTTGTTATATATTTTTTTATTTTTTGAACAATTTTCATTAGTACGAAAATTGGTGTACGAAGACGAAGTCGAGTCAAATTTGTAGCTTTTTTCAATTTAAAATGAAAATAATAATTTATAGTTCTTATATTTAAGAAAAATTTTGGATAACAAAATTTGTTCGAAATTCCAACCACTTCTTACTGAATTTTATAATTAAAGTTTGTACTAGCTGCTGTACCACTGTACAGTGGTGGTCCAGTATAACGAACGCCGATCTAACGAATGTCCAGTATAAGAACGCTTTTTTGTAATCCATTGATGTTGGTCTTTGGGTTGGCATCGCTGCCCTGGACATTATATCATTCGTTATACTGGACCACCACTGCATAAAAAAAGAGTGTTCACGGTTGCCCACAGTGCAGGTCAGCGTGAATATATGTATACCACCCCAGTTTAACTGGCTACCCATGTATCACACCTCCAAAATTTTTTATATTTTTCGGAACCGGATGTCCGGTTATAGGAGATTTCACGGGGGTAGATTATTGAATTTGTTGTAAAAAATTATTTAAATTATATGCTGTAAAAATTTCATAAAGATCGGACAAAATTTAGAGATATTATTATCCACTATGATTTATTATATATGAAAATAATCTTATATATAGAATTTGTAATCTTCACACCTTTTTTATGCGGAATTTATCACGCATTTGGATGGCTTTTCCTTCCAAGTTGTCCTGCATTCGAAAAGAAAAAACCTTTTTATGATATAATGTGAATTATGCGTTTATTGTTCGATTCTGAAAAGAAGTCAAAGAAATGGTAAAAATTTCCATTACACAAAGAGGCCACACATTGCGTGTGGCGAAATCTTAGGAAGTCCTCAAACACCGCAGATCCCAAGAGAGATGGGAGACAAGATGAACCAGGAGACAGGGTTTCCTTCGCCTCTCCCCTCTCCATCACGATTGGTCCTGAATTGAGGTGGATTCAAATGTAAATGAGATCGTCGACAATGGAAGCTAATGCTGAGGATGATTTTTTCATCATTTTATGTCTTTGGAATAGAACTCAAAATATCCCAAAATGACCCTCGAGGTAAATGATAACTACATGTGAGCTACGTAATTCTTTTGGGATTGGTCGATGGTGTTCAAAGAAACCCCCGATTCAAGGTGAGTTACCCAAGGGTATTTTTCCTCGATAGCACGTGGGGAAAAGGGTAGTTTGCGGCATTAAATTGAAAATGATTGAAATTATGAATATTTGGAATGGTTTCGATGAAGTTCGTCGAAGGACAACGTCGAGCACGGGAGTTTCGCTCTCGAAATGTGGAGAATGCAATCCTCTTTAAAGCTTAAAAGCGTCTGAGTGTCCTTATGAAAAGGGGGTTGTTGGCGAAAGGTCTTCGTTGAATCCGTTGATTCTTTACAATGCGTCGGATTAACACATGTGAGAGGAATAAATTATGCACTGCCTGATTTTTTTTGTCGTGTGTCGTGGAATATTTTAAAAGAATAAAAAAACTTCAAAATTCCGCTTAAAAAAATATTCGCATTATGTTTTGAAAATTTGTTGGGATGGGGATTCTCCCCCAAATGAGAAGAGATTTCCGAAACATCTCCCATTCCTATCTCTACTTGATCGCATGAGTGAATGATAATTGGAATAAATGGATTTTTTAACAAATACAAAATATTTTCGTTATATTGTGTTTGTTTCAGGTAAAATTTCTAAATTCAAATTTGTAATAAAAATTTTTGTAAATTTAAGAAAAATTTGTAAAATTAAAAACAAATACAAAACATTTTCGTTACATTTTGTTTGCAATTCAAGTAAAATGTTTAAATTTAAGTAAAATTTTTAAAATTAAGTGAAATTTTTAAATTTAAGAAAAAATTTTAATCTCTATAAAAAATGTTTCAATTTAAAAAAGAGTAAATTCGGAAAAAATATTGCAATATTGTAATTTTAAGAATAATTTATAAATTTAAGAACATTTTGTCAATTTAAGCAAAAAATAAAAATGTTCTAATTTTCATTGTCATGAAGATTTTTACCAGGATTTGCGAATAAATCATTGCATTAAGGTAGCCTTTCCATGTTCTGTATTACCAATTAACGATGGCTAATGACGTAAATGACAAACACTCGTCGACACTTTATCCTGCTCAGTGCCTCCCTTTCTCTTTGCTCCTTCTTCCTCTCTCTAACACATTTCCATCTTCCCTTCTTCTTCCTCTCACTACCACTCTTCTCTCGCTGTCACTCCCACCACCTTCATCATTCTCTATTGGCATCTCACTTTCTCCCTCTCTCCCTCTTCCCTCTCGCTTCCACATGCCACCATGTTCGAGTGTTACGATTGACGATTACCTCGTGTGATTGAAACGGAAATTGCTATGAAAACGATGACGATTACTTCGCTGGTAATCGTCTCCAATGGAATTGATTACTTTTTCGCTCTGGTTGTTGTTGTCGAATTTCTTTTTTGAGCAAAAAGATTGATGATGCGCTGCATTGGATGTAGAAGGCGAGAATAGCGGAAAAATAGATGAAATGTCGACTTCTTAAATAAGAAACGAAGAAAATTAATTTATCTAATGATGTACTTAAAAAGTATGTGCGTTAATTTTATGAGAATATTTATTCTATAAGTCTATTTGTTTTATAAGTATATTTTTATTTTTAATTTTTTTGTAATCATATTTATAGTTTTTTGTTAACATATTTTTTTCCTATCTCCATCTCGGAAATGAGTCCGCAGCTTCCATGAAGATCACGTGCCGGTCCTTAGCCTCCTGATCCTTTAAGCACTCGAGTTTGCTCCACCGAAAGTTCTGGCATGCGTTTGTCTGCGAGTGAGACATAATTACAACAACAATAAGAACTTACTTTTAATTGCTTTAACCCGAACGAATGGAATATAATGGTTCCAACATGTCCAACCGACCGAGCGATGGACGGACAAACAGACATATGGTCAGACAGACAGACAGAAAGAAGGTCAGATAGATTGACCGTCATTCACGTTCCTCTGGTTGCCAAAAACCATTCCACAATAGTAAAACTTATGTAGATGTGGGTGTGGGTGTGTGTGTGTGTGTGTGTGTGTGTCGACTTTTGTTATATAAATGTAATCGGATTATTTGCATATTTTAAAATATGTCCGTCCTGTCCGTCTGTCTGTTTGTCTGTCGGTTGGACATGCGGTCAACTGGACACTTGGTCAACTCTCTCCTTCTCTTCACGTTTCTCTCCCTCTCTCTCTTACTCCATCCGTCACACTCTCTCCCTCTTTATGTGGGTCACGTTGGGACCACAGTTTGATACACTGACTCGGTGACTTTTTAACCCCATCCAAAGGGTGTTAAACAAGTTCACCATCTGTCAGGGTCTCGCCTTGTGGTTGCTCCGGATGCTCATCTTATTGTTGTTGTATTGGTGGTGGACACAGAGTCGTCAACACAAGGGTGGGAGGGATGACACGAGACGAAACATGCTCCGCATTCGAATCGTCCTCCGATGGTGATTGAACAAATTTATTGCATTGCTTTTGCTCCCATTCCGAGAGTTGATTTTGCTGTTTACCACTATTATTTTTATTTTTATTATTATTGCTATTATTATTATTTTTCTTAGTATTATTATTTTTACAACCACCACTATTACATTCAATTTTACAGCATTCGAATTCAATTTGCAGGCTCAGTTCTGCGGTGTTTGGAACTCAAAACGAGTTCCCAACAGGATCTCCTTCGCAGGTTCATCTGCCTCTCATAGATCCATATAATTTGGCTGACGAGAAGTAGAATAAGAAGTTATCACCAAATGTGTGCCCTTGTCGTTCGACTCGGAGATCCTGTGAAATCACTTCGGCCACGATGCCATGAGAAATAAAGGACATGCGGGAAATCCTAACACGTTGTGGACATCCTTTTGCTCAACGATGACTGATGAAAACAACCAGAATAACAGCAAAACAATAGAAACAAAGAACAAACAAAAATAACAAAGTAACAAAATTAACAGCATCAGAACAACAAAAATAATCAGTAACAACAACAATGGCATTGAATTAATACAACAAGAACAATAACAATAGGAAAAGTCGAATCTATCGATGACAAGTAATTCATGACTGTCATTTCATTCAATCATAAATATTAAATGAATAAAATCCCGATACGCAGCAACAACAACAGCAGCATCAAGAAGAAGAAGTAGAAAACAAGGACGAACAAAAACAACAACTACTCAAGCGGAAATAGGCCAACTTTGACAAGTCAATAATTGATGACGAGACAAAAATTCCGGAGCAAAAAGAATCCCTTAAGTAGAAGGTCGCTTAGAAGTAGAGGGTGCCTCAGAGACGATGAAAGAGAGAGGGCGATGAAGAGGGGGAAATGCGTGAAAACGAGGGAGAGAGATAGAGAATGAATAAGTGAGAGCTATTTGGACAGCTAGTGGATTCTCCGATCTCAGTAGAAAATTCGTCGACTTTGTTTGTTGACAATTTGTCGCCAAATATAAATTATACCAATACAATATATAAATGCGTGTATGCCTGTGTGGGAGTAGTGGAGCTTGTCTTGTGTTTACGATAAATTAGCTGATGCCATTCTTTGTCCAAATACACTCACACACACGCACTTGAATCCACCGAGGACACGCATCGATAACGTCTCAAATATTTGTGACAACAATGGCGTTGTTTCCGGAATAAATTAATTGCATTGACGACATTTATCAAACCGTCGACTAATGTAATTCTTGCTTCAAGCATATATGTACAAGAATATATATCATCGAACTAGTGACGGGCCTTATTTTTATAACCACCCGGGATATAAACAAATAAGAGCAGTATTTGATACATTTTTCGTTGATTTTTTTCGTTGTATACTATAATTTTTAAACAATTACAAATTTATTGTGCATACTTTGAGTGCTCTAGTTCTTCGTCTATTTGATAGGTATTTGATAGAAGCTAAAAGATAATGTCTAACTTTATTGTGGGATGGCGACAATCTGCATAGCAACCTTTAAAATACTCTAGAAGCTGAACGCGTGGAGTTAAATCCCCAACAGAAAAGAATTAAAAATTTGGATTTTTCGGAAAGTGGTTGCAATTCTAATTGTGGGAATTCATTCGGATGATCATAATCGTGGTTTCTATTCAGTTTCTTGGTCCTCATTCGAGCCTTGGTTCAATCGATCAATGCGAGAACATGCGGCGTATGAAGCGAGCCGTGAAGTAGTAAATGATCTCCGTGAAGCTCAGGGCGCTGCAGCCCAGGAAGAAACCCACCAGGCCTCCGATGTACACTGCAAAAAAACGTGCTCAATATAGAAATCGTTTTATATATACTGGAGCATACCCAGGACATCGGCGAACGAGAAGAGGACGTCGCGACGCAGCTGCATCTTCGGGTAGTCGATGATGCCCCACTGGAGGTTGGCGCCCAGGAACCAAACCCTCGAACGCTAGAACGAGAAGAATAGCATCAAATTAATATGGCATGCTTTATTTATTTATTTAAAATATAATACTCATAATACAAAATTTAATTAAAATGAAATAAATATGTAAAAATTATATAAATATAAATAGACATAAACAACAATATTTCTATTTCTATTTGAAATAATTTCATAGATCAAAGGAAATTTAGATAAAAATATAAATAATCGTATTAACACATAAAATAGTGGATCAAAATTTTATAAAATACAACAAATATATAAAAAATTATATATAAAAAAAAATAAAGTAAAGTAAAGTAAAGTGAAATTTAATGAAATCAAATACACAATAAAAAAAGAATTATGAATTGAATGTTCATTTAATAGAAGGATAATTCAAATAAAATTAAGGAAACAAAATCTGAAAATAATAAAATGTAAAATATAAAATTAATAAAAATAAAAAATAAAAAACAATAATGAAATTTAACGAATATAAGATATCTTTACAAAATAAGAAAACTAATAGAAAATCTAAGGAATGCAAAAATAAGGAAGAAATAAAAAAATGAAGTTGTTGTCAATCGAAAATTGCAGTATAATACTTGATGATGGCTCCATGGTACAATTGAACGACGGTTTCATGCTTCCGAAACCGTTCCCAAGGACGGTGCAGACAATTTAATCCTGTCGTCGGGACACAAATTGCTGTCTGGCGCATGTGTTGCCTGACAACGAAATTCCGTCCGGGGCGGAGGAAATCGAAGAAGGTACCTCGAGTTCTGCTAGCCGACACTTTGTAAATGCGACACTTTCCCCACTTCGCCCCCGTCGCCTCGTCCCCAACATGCAACACATTGTCGAAAGTCGAGGAAAAATAGGGAATAAAAACTCCAGCGATAGACCGAAGTTAACAAGTGCAGCCATCAGCAAGAAGAAACGATCCATATGTGACATAAAATCTCATACTAGCTATTTGCCGGTCTGTCTATTCGTCGTTCGAGTTGTCTGTCTGTAGTTTGAGCTGTCCGTCCATCTGTCGTTCGGCTGTCTCTCCTCGATCTGTCCCTCCTGCAGACTTGTTATTAAGTTTATGTTATCGTCATGTTGCGCTCACACCCGACATCTCGCATACTTACGTAGGATTGGACGAAAAAGTTGGAATCATCACAATTCGACAAGCAATTGCAGTCGAATTTGTACTTGTTCGATTTCAGTGATATGATCTCCCCTGCAAGAAGCGAAGAACACGAAAAAATTAAAAAATAAAAATAATTTTCAAAAATACTTTCAACAATGGTGGGGAAGCAAGTTTTTGAGACCAGCGAGATTTGGGTGTTCGCTTTTGAAATTTGGGAACTCTCTGGCCTTTGAGTGGCCAACTCGAAGGGGGTGGAGAAGGTGGTAATTTTCTCACCGACTGTCGTGAGAATTTACCCCAAAGGACGTGGATGGATCATGGAGGACCTTCCATCGTTTGGCAGCCGGAAACGTTCGCCACCTCGGGCGAGCGACTGAAACTATTTGCAATTTACACTTTTCTGGACAAATGCCATGACCATGACGATGTGTTTGAGTGTGTCTGTGTGTGTGAGAGAGAGGAAAGGCTGCCCACAATCACAACGCACACACACACAGATGTAAAGCCCATGTGGCCAAAGTGCACTGAGAGAAATTCCATGCGAGCAGCAGGTGTTCACGAAATATAATTTGCGAAGCTCCTCTCCACGACTCCGACTGCGATTTCACCTCGGTCTCCTTTGGCGTCGCATCGAGTCCGAGTCCCGAAAGCCGGTTATTTTTCATTTTTCCATCGCATGCAACAATTTTGAGCATTTCATTCGCTCCTCCCGTGGGGCGGGTGGTCGTTTGGGCACACACGCTTCCACATTTCATGCGAGGAAATGATAAATTTTTGGCAGACGCCAAAAATTGCGACTCTGCCGCAAAAATAGTTTCAGACACATACGTTTTGGTTTATTTATTTCTACTCTAATGAATGAAACTTTGCTGAAGTTTCTGGTGTAAATAAACAATAGTAATAGAATAGTAAAACCTTCATATTTATACGAAAACATTAATTCATAATATGTTTTTATTTTAATGGTGATTCTTGTTTCTATTTTTTATAAATATTTCTTCATTATCATTAAATGTTATTGAAATTGTTGTATTATTTATTTTTTCAATTATTATTAATATGATTTAAATCCAAGAATTTTATTTTTACTGATTTTTGCTTTTTTAAATATTTTGTAATCATATTTAATAACCATGTTTTATACATATATATGTAAATTATATAACCATAATATGGTTATAATAATATTAAGAGTTTGTTTTGAAAATTATTTTATTTAATTTTATTTGTATTTCATTTTCCCATCTATTCTTTATATAGGTATTAAAAATGTATTATTTTGTTAGCATATTTTTTATTATAATATAGTTTTTAGTTATTATTTTTTTTCTTATTATAATTATTACTATTATTTTTTATTGTATTTATAATTGTATCTTAAAAATAAGTTATTCATTGAAGTCATAAGCAATACTCACGTTTTATTTTGGCCAAACAAGCGAGGCCTTTGAAGTCGCAGACGGGCAGAACTTTTCCGGATTTTACTTATTTTCGGTATGGGACAAAAATGGAAAGAATACAATGCAAAGAGAAGATCGTCATTATTTAAATTTCAATTGAGGTTTCTCGAGAGGATTTTAATTTTAATTCAAACTTAAGGAGGCAGCAGAACAAACCAAAGAATCAGAAGTAAAAGAGGCGATGAAAATAAATGAATATTTAATGAATTACTATTAAGTGAGGATATAGTGGTATGTGTGTGTCTGTGTGTGGGGGTGTGCATGACATTGAGAGTCATCCTTGAGTACATCGATTACTTCATTAATCGACGGGTTCTGGTGCCAAAATCAATGTTTATCGAATGCGAAAATCGTTGAAAATGGCGTCGTAATGGCCGCCATTCGATTGCGAGTGTGTGTGTGTTTGCATGTGTTTGTAGTGTTATGTTATTCTCGTGTGCGAATTTCCCTTAAGCTATGATTGCTTTTATCGATTCTTTTTCCTTTATTTTTTTTCTCTTTCTGAATTTCCCCATTCGTAGTTATTTTCTCGTTAATGTTAATTTTAATGTTTCATAGTTGTTCTTGTGGTTGTTGTTATACTCATAGTTGTTGTGGTTTTTTTTTGTATTTTAAATGAATATGCATACAGTTAGTGCGCTATTTTCTAAACGCCATATTCGAGTTTAGAACGCGAATTAACTTTTGGTTTTAATTTGTCTTCCTTTGTGCCGCGTGCTTTGCAGGAGTTTGGTATCCTGTGCATGCGATTATTCCAAACAGAACTACAACAACAACTAATTGAATTGCAATAAGAATGACAACAAAAATAACTACAAGAACAACAATAACAATAGCAAATGTCGACGACAACTAGAACGAATGCAATCGTTAAACGGAGCCATTAACAGGAACTGGAAGTCGTCGCCAGGTACAAGAAAGAGAAAAACGAGAAATACACCGCAACAACAACAACAGCAAGGAAAAGGTTGACCACGGCGTTACGTCGATGCCTCACGTTACGTCCCCCTGGTCATTACGTTGTTAACACAACGATTGCAGTTTTCGATTTCGCCAATGACACGGAAATGAATTTACGAGAACGAGTGAGGGAGAGGGAGAGGGAGGGGGAGGGAGGTGTTCACTCACAGCGATGCCTGTAGAAATGCGGAACACAGCCGCACACCTTCAGAGCGAAGAACATCCGGCACTCGGTCAGGCAGAGCCCGAAGCTGTAGATGGGCGTGGTCATCATCTCCTCGGCCTCGTACTGAAACCGACACTTGCGCTGCTTCGTCGTGAAGCTGCAACGAGGTCGATCGGAGGGTCACAGAGTAAGCGAGAGAGAGAGAGAGAGAATGGGATGTGGAGACTTACGCCCTCGCCGCCTCAGCCGTGTAGATCTCGAGCGCGATCAACTCGACCGTTGTGTAGTCGCTCTCCGGAAACGTGTACCTTTGCTTCGAGATGTTCGGTATGTCGCCGGCCCCGTGGAAGTAGACATCGTACGCTGTGGACAGATTGATGATCTGGGCGTAGATCTCGCCGTCGAGGGGGTGGACGGTGACGCGATCGCCATGGTCGAGCATGCTCCAGTCGTTGTTCTTCCAGTAGCTGCGGGAGGAGGAAGACATGGAGGCGATGAGTGAAGAAACCAGAAGGGAATGTAGAATGGGGTGGGAGATGAGGAGGAAATTGAGTGAAGGGGTCCTTGTGTGAGAGTTCTTAGAGAGAGAGGTCTTCGAGTGAAAGGTCTCTTATCATGACCTCTTTGAGTAAATGGCCGATTATACAATGAGCAATTGGTCATTGAGTGACAGGCAATGGAATTTTGGCTAATGGAATTTCATTGAGTGAATGATTCTTGAGTGAAAACTCCTAGAGAAATTGATCAAAATTTGAGTAGGTAACTTTGAGTAATAGCTAAGTGATTTGTTGATAATTTTGTGAGTCAATGGTCATCCTACTCATTGTTTAGTGATAATGAGTGGTTTGTCATTGAGCCATTGGACATTGAGTGATTGGACTTGATTGATTGTTCATTAAGTAATGGGGATTGAGTAATTACTGAGTGATTGTGCATTGAGTGAGGTGTTATAAAGTGAGTGAAAACGACTAGAGTAACATTCAGTAAATGAGATAAATGAGGAATATATCCTTAGAATTTGAGTGAATTTTCATCGAGTGAGTGGACATGAAGTATTGGTGAGTGAGTGATTTTTATGAGTGATTTTTATGGCATTGACCATCGATTGATTGCCCATTGATTGAGTGGATTGAGTTCACTCACTCGTATGAGTTGTACCGTGCCACCAGCGAGTTCACCGAGTGGCAGATGCCGAACTCCGTCAGCGTCTCATAGATGTACATCTTGACGGCGGCGCCGCTGCTCATCTCCGGCTCGAAGTTCCACTTGAGCTCGTACAGGATGTCCAGGTACTTCGAGCTGGGGATGCCGAAGGTCTTGTTCATCGGCAGGGTCTCGATGTTCTCATAGGACAGGCTGGCCAGCTTCACGATGAAGTCCCGGAAGTCCTCCTTGTCCTCCTCGGTCTCGAAATGTGTGGGGTTCGCACTGACGGTGGATGGAATGGAATCAGAGATGGTTGAAATGGGGTCAGGTATGAAGGGAAATGAGAACAAATATGGTTGGAACAAAATGGTTGCGGTTAAAAATCTCCATTTGTGCTGAAATATTTTCATCTTCAAAGATAAACTCGTCGTTGGAAATAGTTTGTGAAAACATTTCTCATATATTCATATATATGAATTTCCGGGTGAAACATTTGAAGAATTTCGTAAATTATATGGATAACACAAATAACACAGGAACAAAACACACAAAGGACAAAAGAACAAAACACAAAGAGGACGGAGGAGCAAAAAACAAAGGTTAGAGGAACAAAAAAAGCACAGCGGATCAAAAAAGGGAGAAAGTCGAGAAGAACCCGGGGTACCGAAGGGTGGCCACTCACATCATGTACTCCTCCACCTTGAGCTCGTCGATCCGCTTGTGCGGACACACGGTCAGCGAGGGGAAGCTGGTGTTCCACACGAGCTTGTTCCGGTCCATCGAGATGACCATCGGCGAGGTCTGGAAGCGCTCCCAGGTGCGGTGGCTCAGCGAGATGATGGCGAAGATCGCGATGCAGATGAAGGCGAGCCACAGCATGCTGCGGGGATCCAGGAGTCCAGGTCCGGGTCCAAGATGAGATCCAAATCAGATGATCGGGGGATTCATGAGAGCGATGGAAAATCGAGGAGCATTGAAATTGAAGAAAAGTTTAATTTATTACTGAAATACCCTAATATTATCGAGTTCCTTCTCCCTTCCACTTTTGTTTCCATATCTCTCCCTCCACCCTTCCCCTCTCCCTATCTACCAACAAGAAATCGGCCCACCGAGCCATCCGAGCCATGGAAACATTATAATTTTGACACATAGCTCTCATAAAAATCTATTGCGTGTAAAGTTTTTGCATCCTAAAATAAGGATTGAAAAAGAACAAATGTGTAAAATAAAAAAAAAGTGAGAATAGACAGAAGAGTGGAAATTTTTTCAGTCAAAAATTAATAAAAATAGCAAAAAAGAGGAAAAAAATAAATAAAAAAAAAATTGAGAAGAAGTAGAAAACAAAATTATGAAAACCATTTGGTGCGAAACTTTTCCCCATGCAAGAGATTTTATTCGTCTAATTTTGCTCGTTGATTTTTTCGCGCTCGTTCGCATGAAAGTCATTGACTTGGACAGAACCCTTTTGGCCATTGCCAAGAGCCAGGGTTGCCAACGCAACGCACGTACACTTACACAGTGGTGGGATAAACTGAATTGAGACTGTGTGTGTGTCGCAGTGTGTTTGAAGTGGTTCCAACGAAAAGTGAGCGGAAATAATACCAAGAGATTGCGGGAAGGATGCGATATTGAGAGGATGGCAGGAGGAGAAGAGGCGAGGGGGGAAGGAGTGAGAAGGGGGGTGAGAAATGTCCACACACAATGCGTTTCGTGAAATCTATGCGAGACAAGTAAATTTCTAGTTGACGCCATGACGGCTCATAAAGCTTTCGCCAGAAATTCCCGTTGTTTCCGCATCGTATAAATTCGAATTTTATTCCACATCCCCCTCACCCTCTTCTCCCCTTTGTCTTCCCTCTCTTTCCTTTCGCATCCGCCATTTTCTTCCCATCCCTTTCACTCGCTGCCTTCTTCCCGAACTCGACTATTTTTACTCTCACATGTTGTAAAAATGCTGCCTCTCCTCTCTCTCTCCATATCTTTCTTTCCCTTTCCTTCTCTTTCTATCGCTTTCTATCTCTGTCGTACGTTTGTTCGTCTGCAAACGCGGCGAATGATATGGCAACGCTGCGTCGATACGGCAGCACTACGACTCGAACACATCCGCATTCACATCTGTCTTCAGGAATGTTTCGTGCTTCATCTCCGTCCCTCTAGATCTCTCGCTCTCTCTCTCTCTCTTTCTGGTTCTATCTCTCGTTCTCTCCCACTTACACTCCTCTCGCTTGTTCTCTCTCTCCTTCCCCCTCTTCCTCCCACTCTCACCCTGTGCGTTTTCTCATCTTTATTTCTGGCTTCATTCACTTTTTCGTTTTCTTTCGTGTTTTTGGCTTTATTTCGTCCATCGCAGGGTGTCAGATTTTGACTGCTCCGAGGTCTTTGATCCCACTCGGAGCCGGCAGGCGTGACGATGGACGACGACGACGACAACGGACGGTTGGGGCTCAGGTCGTGTCTGGGCGCATCCCGGAATCCGCTCAAGGGCGATTTCGCGCTCCGGGCTCGAACTTGGACTCGGCTTACAGAGGTCAGCTGACGAGTTGCTATAGACGAGGGTGAGAGTGAAGTGAGCCGCAAGGTGAAGAGGAAGAAATCTGTTAATTGAGGTTGGAGGTCGGAATGTCAGAAGAGTGGTCTGAATATTTCTTGGATTTGGTTTTTTTTGCAGGTTTTCCCAAAAAATATTTAAAGAACCACTGCTTTTCAGCTTTTTCTTACACTGAGACGGATTTCATAGCCCAATTTCGTCTTATCTGGAGATATATTACGATCTGAACCTTTGTCGAAAAGTACTTACAAAATTTAGTTTTTTCTTTTTGTATTTTCAGTAATAAAAAATATATATTTTACTGAAGACCAGTGGGAAAAGGGAGCATTCCATGACTAATTATGGAATTAGAGAAATCATTACGAATTAGTGAACACATGCCGCTTCTCACTAATCCAACCTCCATTTGTACCCGTTGTCTGAAGCATCTCCTCTTAACCCTCATCGCTGATATACTCTGATATACCCTTAGCTTCCCTTCCACTATTTCCTTCTACCACAAAGGTACGGCTCATGGGGTGGCCAGAGGTAGACCTGGGTCTGCCGAAACTCGTTACCTTAAAACGCTTGTAATCCCGGAAAGCCGAGCTGAGCCCACCGGGGCCACACTCGAGCATGGCGACACGAAGCCCCGCCTACATCTTCTCTCTAACTTCACCCTCTCCTCTCCTTTCAACCCACTTCACTCTTCTCCACCTCCCTTTCCTCCCCTCGTTCAATCCGTGTAAACTAAAGACAAGGCTTTGAATTAAAAACTTTCAAAGTTGGGAACTTCGACCAAACTTAAATGAAACGAAACAAAAGCTTAATTTGGGACAGACCGGGGAGATGGGGGATGTTTGAGTGTGTGTTTGTCTGTGTGCATGCATACAATTACACACGGAATATTTGAAACATTTTTATGTGATGGCAATAAATCCTTCGTAGCAGACACGACATGACAAACAGGATTACAAGCTCACCGGATTAAGGGAACACCAGAAGGAGCGGCGGCAACCCCGCAATCCTGGAGAAATAGAGTGAGAGGGAGAGAGACAGGGAGGAAGAGAACTAGAGTGGGAAAACTAAGAGCGAAGCGAAGTCCGAACTCGACTCGGGCTGAAGTTGAGCGAAGATAAGAAAACGGAAGCGGAAACTACAACATTTAACGGAGTAATTAGTGTAGCGGAGTGGTGTGGGTGTGTGTTCGTGTAGATGTGTTGGCATGCTGTAGGTGTTCAAATGCACACACACACATAAACTTACGTGTGCGTGTGAGGTGTGCGTGTAGTCATGGATACGGTAGCAGCATCAGTTTTGGGAAACTTAAGACCCGGCATTTTCCACTCGACATGCCAGCACGTAGATCCCAGATCCTCTGGCCCAGTTAGGGGTGGAACAACCCCTCCCTCCCCTCCTCTGAACCACCCCCATCGTCCATTCAGTTGACCCAATTCATTAACCCTTCGTTTGGCGTGTTGAAATTCATTCGAACTCCATAAATCTTTCGGCACCCGGACCCATGGACGAAGAACTGCATTTGTATGCGTGTGTCGAGTGTTCAAGATGTTACTTCCATGTGTGTGTGAGAGAGAGAGAGAGAGGGAGGGAAATAGAGAAGATTTGGTACTGAAGCTGACGTGTTGCACGTTCGTGAGCAGTGTTTAATTAATAAAATTTCTCCTAATCAAATCCTTTCTCTCGTGTCTTTCTCAATTATTTTTAAAACGAATCCTTCCGCTGGCAGAACCGGAAGGAGGTTCCAGTTGGACCGGAAGTTCCGGGGCTCGTTCTCGGTTCTGTTTCGTGTGGCCGGGTTCATGAATCAAGATGCCCGAGTCTATCTCAAGGAATTGCCTCATGAGAATCTCGTCCTACTCCTTCCCATCGCCTTCTACTTGTGATTATTTCTATATTAATGGCAAGAGCCATCTTTCTGTAAGTTAGAGAGAGAAAGTAAATACACTAAATTCGACCTCGAAACAAACCCAAAGAGAGCGAGAGAGGGAAGGAAGAGAAAAATAACTTTCCAAAATAAGCAGAAATAAATAAATAGAAAAAAATAGAAGAAATAATCGAAAAACCCGAATTGAATAATCAGAAAGAAATAAATAAAATATAAGTTTAAATAATACGACAGAAAAAAAACATTAATAAAAATACAATAAAAATAAATAAAAAACGAAAAGAAATAAATTAAATAAATAAAAAGAAATGGAACAATAGAAATAACAAAACAGAAATAAATAAATAGAAAAATATAAATAAGAAATATATCAAGAAAACAAAAAATAAGTCAAAAATGAATAAAAAATAAATATAAGAAACGTAAACAGTTGGCCAGAGTAAACGAAAATTGCACTCGCAGGACATGCGGCTAATCCTTGGGTTGTTTATTTCCGCTGCTTGTTCTGCGATTCCCACGTTAATGTCTTGAGTTCGGAGTTCCTTCCTCCTCCATCTCCTTCGTCCCATCGTTCACAGAGAAAACGTCGTCATCGTCGTCGTCGCCACATTGCGTCAGATTCTCGGCCGGAAATTCAATTCGATCTTCGGTACGATACAGCGATGGCGCCTCGACCCGTTTTATTGACTCTGGTCTTCTTGCTCATTTCTTTGCCGCTCCCCCTCTGTCTCTTTCTTTCTGCCCCGCCCCCTCTATCGGTCTCCCTCCTTCTCCTATTTGCTCACAATAAGTCCGATTGCCTGGCATGTGTTTGTGTTTGTATTGGTGAGTTGTTTATTCAATGAAAGACATAAACGTAAATCAAAAAGTCAATCAGCGAAAATATTTTCACATTTCTCTGCGGATGGCTTTCTTGGGAGAGATTTTCGCTGACATTTGCTGGACAGAAATCTCTGTCTATCTGACTTGGGGTCGCAATTGTCGAAATAAAAATAAGAGATAAAAATTGTTGGAAAAAATTATTGGATTTGGATTTTGTCTGCTCTTGAAAACGATTCAAAGAAAACTTGAAAATAATCCCACATATTCCCCTAACAATTAGATCAGCAGAGCGTTGCCACATTATTTATTTCTTTTTCTTCTTCTCGGGTTCTTTCACTTATTCGATTTAAAATCACAAACAATTTGCTCGCCAATCGTCGTGAAAACGAATTAGGTCAACGGTATCCATTGTACAGTGGGACAAATTGAGGTAAATTGGAGTGAAATTCACTTCGATGGAAGTTTTTCATTTTTGATGTGGAAATCATGTGTATTTTTAAATCACAGGTTTAATGTTAAAAATAAAATTGTTATTATTCTTAAACCACAAATTCGTGCGGCACCAATTTAATTGAAAGGTCTTAATTTGACTTTTATTTTCAGATGGGAGGTTTGCTCCACTGTGCGCGGGTATATTACGTATGACTAACAACTGGACACGACTTTAATGGAATGTTTCGCAACGTGATGTTGTTGCTCTGAATTTGAGTGGGAGTGTGTGTGAGTGTATTATTGTTCCACTGGGTGAGTGTCTTTGATGGTGTGTGTGAGTTTAATTAAGGGTAGCTTCAGAAACTAAACAATTTGGGGTGATAAACGACCGAAAAAGGATGGAGAGAAGGGCGAAAACACATGAAAACGAAAGGAGTCGAAAACCGTAATTACTCCATTTTTAGGCAATTCAACAAAATAATAAAACAATTATTCTCCGAGCGAATGAGAGAGAATGGCAAAAATAACACAAACTTAATTAAAATTTTCAATTCAAACAAAACATTCGTCGACAGTGGGAAATTTCAAATTTTAATTGCCGCAAAACTACGAACCGAACAAAAAGTAGGGATTGCAGGAGTGCCATGGTGAGAAAGTGGATTACGAATTACTCAAAAAGACCCCAAAATGGAGCTGAAATTAAAAAAAAAATAAAATACTGAGCGAATGTCAAAAATGAAAACTAAAAAATGGAAAACTATGAAAATAAAAAAAAAAAAATAAAAAATGAAAAGTAAAAATTGAAACTTAAAAATTTAATTACAAAAAAAATTAAAAATTAAAACCCAAAAATAAAAATCAAATGAAACTCAAAAAATTCGATGGTCGAAAATCCCAAAGGCCATCAAGTCAAATGTTTGCATTAGATTCGCAGCTTAATTCGACTCCGCTTTTTGCCTTTCGCAGATCAATCCTACTCGACTTTTTCTGGCCGCTCTCGAGTTTTTAATCGTCCAGCGGGCTTCAGTGATATCGGTCCATTGTTTTCACCAATTAAAATGGCTTTCGTGGGCTTAAACAGAGTCAGATGTCAAGCGACAAAAAATAACAGATTTCAGAGGTTTCATAGGACCCGCTCTTAGTTGGGGATGATTAATAAAGTTGTGTGAAATTCATTTTAATGAATTGAAGTAGTTTGGCCCAAAAGAGTTGGTCACGGTGGGAGTCGACGATGGTCAGGACGAGGGTCGGTGGACGGGATGTGGGTCGATGGTCACCCAGAGCCCGCCGTTGGTCGAAGTTGTGGATGTGGTGATGCTGCTCGATGGGGGCGTGGGCGGATACGTTCTCGGGGATTAAATTCAGCCGGCATTCGGCGTTAAAATTGAGTTCCACAGTGACGAGGGACCGAAGGATGGGAGCGGTGGATGGATCGATGGTTGACAAATGGACCGATGGACGGATGGACCGTTGGAGCCACCCGTCGATCGACTGAGGAACTGATGGATTGATGCATGGTTGGGACAAAGCAAAGAAGGCGTATAAATCGAAGCAGAACCCAAGAGGAGACAGGAATGAGGTCGTTCTACACAATCGGCCGATGAGAGGGAGCCCCAATGTGTGTGAGAGAGAGAGAGAGAGCGAGAAAGAGAAAGAAAGGATCTGCCATTGAATGGCGAACACGGTTGCCGAAATCTGTAGTTGGATTTTAGGCGCATTTCAAGCGACATTTGCAGGAGACAAAATTCCATAGCATGCTTTTAGGCCCAATGCATTGATAAACATTACCGGCGACCGGATTTTGTTGTTGCTGGAATTACGATTGTTGCTGCAGTTGTTCTCGTCGCCCACTTCCGTTCCTCCCACAGCTGTCAACGTTTCGATAACAAAATCGTTGTTTTTGACCGTCCAGGGAAGTCTGTTTTGGAAATAAAAGCGATTTTAATGACGAATGGCCGGTGGAGTGGGGCGATAGTTATGGAGAGATGACGACATGACGTCATGGAGAGCGAACAACTGAGTGAGAAGAATTGAAGTGTAGGATTTTTCAGCCTAGAGATGGAGAGATTTAATAGAGTGTAGAAGGATATTAAGTAAAGATAAGTAAAGATATTAAGTATATTTAAAAAAAATGAAATGAAGTAAATAACTAAATAAATAAAACATACTGAATATTTTAAAATAATTTATTAAAATCTTAATTAACCGATAAAATTAATATAAAAAATTGTCTTAATTAAATACATAAAAAGCTCTTAATTAAATAAATGAACTAATTAAATATAAATATTTAATTAAAAACAATAAAAGAATAAAAAAATAATTCAATTAATAAAATATATTATATTTTATATATAATTAAATTATTTATTAAGTAAATAAATAATACTTAAATAAATGTTAAAAATATAAAACAAATAAATACGAAATACTATTTAAAAGGTTTAAGTAACATAAGGAATAAAATACTTTTAATTGAATAATTAAAATATACTTAATTATGTAAAAAATATATAAATATATTAAATAAAAAAAAAAAACACAAAAATTCAAAGTTAAATAATAAAATAAAAACTCTTAGTTAAATTAATAAAATAACATCAAAGAAAGAAATCAAAAGTTTTGAATTAATTAAATAAAATGAATAAATACAAAAATAAAGAAATGAATGAAAGAACTGAATAAATACTTATATGAATAAACAAATAAATACATAAATAAATAACATTGTTGAAAATAGAGACTCGTTCAGGAAGATCGCTTGAGTATATATAGCGATCAACTATGGATGCATCGCCTGCCGCTACTCACCGCTCGGTCAGATGCAGCCCGACCTTGGCCAAGTAGACGAAGCCGTGGATGGACGAGCCGTGCACGAACTCGATGATGAACGCCTTGGCCTTCGCCACCAGGTTGGGGGGCGGACTCGGCCCCGCCCCCTCCGCGTCCTGCGGCTCCTCGTTCGTCGACTCGGTCGCCTCGCTCGCCGCCGACCGACGCGGCAGCCATTGGCGCGGCCGACGAATGCGTCGGATGCCGGCCACGCCCACCGGCGACGCCCCGTCGTCCTTTGAGACGACGGCGGCGGCGATTGTCTCACGTCGCGGCTGGACCTGCAGCACCGCGTCGGCAGCGGCATCGCGCCGTGTGGCAACGCCTGGAAATTTTAATTTCCAATTGTTTCGCCTCTGTGGCAACGCCGTGTGCGGGTCGTAAAACCGACGATCGTTTGGTTCGTGTTGGCGGAGGAGGGCGTTGTTGCTGTTGTTGTTGTAGTAGTAGCCACCCTCCGGCAGCGGCGGCGACGTTGACGTCGGCACCTGTCGCCCCAGCAGCGAAGCCGTCGACGCTGTTCGCGATGCGGATGCGGTCGAGTCTTCGCTCGATTGCCCGCGTTGCCAAGTGAAGCGTTTGAGCACCATGTTGTCCAAGTTGACGTTGTTGCTATTGTTGTTGTATTTCTCGCTGTTGGTGACACAATCTTCTTGTTGTTCTTTCACTTCCCTCCACACGTCCTCCGTCACCCGTAGAAACTACGAAATCCTGCGCTGGGTTTCGCTCTGATTTTCCACTCCTACCTTTTTGGGATTTTTCGCTCACTCTGCCCTCCGGCAACACTCGAGTAGTAGTTTCTGTTTCTGATTTCCTGGGCGAGAAAATTTCGTCTGTATTAGAAAACAATTATATACTAAATCTTGTATTGGAAAAATTAATTTTTTGTAGACAAACGTGATTATGTTTTACACACTTATCAGTGTATTCGGTAAAATACTTATTGGTAAAAAAATGCCTAAATTGTGATTGAAAAAATGAAAAATATACATTTATAAAAATAAAAAAAAATTAATATATATTTTTTTGTTAATTATTAAAAGAAATTAAAGAGGCATTTGATAGTAATTTTTAAAAATCATGTTTCTTCTTTATTTTTTTAAAAATTAAAAATTGTAGAACTATATTTATGTTTTTTTAATTATTTTCACAGAATACACCAATATGTAATTTTTATCACATTTTCCCCATTATATCCATTTGGACTCGAATTAATTTCGATTAAATAAACAAATAACTCCTGAGGCGAAGTTTCACGACAGAAGAAAATTTGGTTTTTCTTTTAAAAAAGCTACTATAGGTAAAATATCCTCCCAATGGTGCAAGGGATAAGTCCAAAAAATGATTTCACATTTTGCGCGATGAGTTTCGACGAAACTTTCGATGGGAAAACAATAAAATCAAACGTTTTCGAGGGTTCGGCACGTATGTCCAGGACTTACGGCGATTTAGTCGTATGCAAATGTTGATGCAACAGTGGCAACTACAACAACAAAAACAATACAAACTAAAAACAATAACAACACATCCCAGAAGAGGGAAAATTGGGAAAATTTCGACATGAAAATAGTTGGCAACGATTTCTCGTTAACGACACATTTGTCGTTGTTATTGTTTTTGTTGTCGCGTCAATGATTGTTATTATTGCTGCTGTTATTGTACTTATTTTGGGTTTTGTTCTTGTTCCTATTAATATTGTTGCTGTTGTTATTATTGTTGTTGTTATTATTGTTGTTGTTATTATGGTTGTTGTTTATAATGTTGTTTTTGCCTCTACTATCCAAACATTTATCGACCTTTGTTTGAAAGGCAAAAATCGTCAACAGCGAGCCAGGCTTAAATTGAAAGTTTGCAGTACTGCATCGTTATTGTTGTTCTTGTTGTTGTTACATGGTTTAATTATGTATCTAACAGCGTTTAGCGCGCAATAATAACAACAACAACAATTCGAACGTGCCGGAAATTCCCTAAGAGGGAGGAAAATTTTGTGATGGAATGCGTAAAATGAAAATTGGATTTTTGTGAATAATTAATGGAACGCTTTGGAGGATTTCTTATGCGGATTTTCCACGGCAAATAAATGTGATTCTAAATCACAGAGGGCTGGAAAAATTTTGTGACAATTTTGTGAAATTTCACTGCAGAAGAAATGAGTGATAATAAAAGAATGTTTGAAAATAATTCCAAGAGTGAAACTGTAAATGGGTGAAAATAAAAGAATGTGAAGAAGATTCGAAAAATTAGAATAAAATCCTATGAACAGAATCCTTAGTCAAATAATCGAATTTAAATAATGAATTAAAACTCAGAAAACCGTGAAAATGGAAGAATGATTGAAAATAAAAAAAAATGATTGAACATTCGAAATATTCGAAAGTTCAGAAAATACACTTTTTGGATAAAACTTCTCAAAAAATTATTTATTTTCCTCTCTCCCTCTCACTCACTATCCATCTCTATCTCTCACTCACACGAAATCCTGCAGGCCTCACAGTGGACGTCATTAAAGGAAGCATCGTGAGCATACGGAATTAATTGCAACCGATACTGAGCTCGGGACGAAGCCCAAGGAAAGCTATTAAACTTCTCAGGCTCCCCCTCCTACACCTCCTTCCCTCTCCACCCTCTCTCCCTCTTCAGCCACCCCAATTGGAACGGGAAAATTAACGGAGGGAACGAGGAGGGAAGAGAAAGGAGGATAATTAAAGACTCGATGGCAGGAGAAGATTACAACAACAGCAGATTGGGGTGGACGTGGCAATGGAGGATTGGGATATAAAAGGCAAAGCGAGCGAACAATTTTATATGCCTTCCACTCATTAAACTTTAATGAAAGCACTCAAAAAAGTTTCTGTAACAAATTCAGATTTTCATTTCTCTTTCGCTTCTCCCCACTCTCTCCCTTCCTCTCGGTCACCCTGTCACCCTCTTTCTCTTTCTATCAAATCCATTTCCCTCTCGCCGAACGTATGTGGAGGATGCACACGATATCCTTTGTCTGGCGTGATCCGAACGATTCGATTCGTTCGAACCATCGGATCGACGACGGAAAGAGAGAGACACGGACCGCGTTGGTGCGAGGGAGATGGCGCGATAGACGAGGGGTCGAACGTGGTCGCTGACGTTGACGTCGATGTGGACGTCGATGAAGCTTATTTAAATGCAAATTTAAATGAAACTGTAATCCAGTTTAAAGCTTATTGCACTTTTCATCCTTTGATGTTTGGGCAGGGCCACAAGAGAGAGGGAGTGGGAGAGAGAGAGACGGAGAGCGAAAGAGCGGGGACAGTGGAAGGTCCGGTAAATGAATCAAATAGTCCGGCCGCTCAGACGCTCGTTCATTGATGAGGGCTTAAAAGGGACACGAGGGAACAATAACGAAAAAAGCAACGAAGTCCAATATCATGAGCTCTCTCGAGAGAGAGTGAGACGAGGGGAAGAGAGAGGGGAGGAGTGAGGAAGGAGTGGCTCAAGGACGACAATTACAGAGTCGATGGGGAGAGCGAGAAAAAAAAAGAGGAAAGGGCTGCAGAAGAGACTCGAGTTGAAGGAATAACTGATGTGGTCGCCATCGACATATTGTTCCCTCACATCGAGGATTTTTTCCAGTTCGAATTTTGTTATTTTCAACCCTTTTTTCTTGTTTCTCCTTCATTTTTATCCTCCTTTATTTTTATCCTCCTTTATTTTTTAACCATTTTTATCCATGCCTCATTAACTTTTTTATATTATTCTTTAAATTCTTCTCCTGAATGTTGTAATTTCTACTCCTTATATTCCTCCATTTTTTAAATTCTCACCCTACATTTGGTATTTTATCCTTTTATCCTTGTTATTTTTTCAGCTTCCCCCCCCCTTTCCCTCTGTTTTCCTCTATTTAATCCATCTTCATTCATATTCGTACTGTAATCCTTCATCGTCGAATTTTATTCCTTCACTCGAAATTGTTTTAATACTCTTTCAACCTTCCCCACGCCAGATTTAAATATTAAAATTTATTCCTGTAAACGCATCTCTTAATATGATAATTTCGCGAAATTATTAATGAAGCCTGCCGTCGGTCGTCGGAAAATACACAATATATAAAATATGAAATATAAACCTTAATAACAATTAACGCATTTCGCCCACCAGCCGAGATCGAGACGCGCCAACCGGAAACGGAAGTGCAGACGTGGCGAGGCCGATGCTCCAAGTGGCAATTAAATTGTAAAAGGCTCGCTACTAGGGCGGGGATTTCGATTGGCCATAAACGTGGTCGTCAAAGGAATTGTTATTTTATGGAAATTCGCGCGATTGTGGAAGTATATTCGAGATTACTGCCATGGCCCAACAACAACAACAGCAACAGCGCTCGGTGGTCAGAAACCAACCGCCGACGTCCTTCTCGAACCTTCTGGCTCTCTTATCAATATAGACATGTGCCCAATATAATGGAGAAAAAGGACATTGATCTGTGAAAAACTCGATACTTCTGTATATAGAGAGAAAAATATGTAAACGAAATTTTAAACATTTTCAATATAAGTAAAATGCTTTTCTTTAGAGATATTCCGATATAATTCTGTGGACTTCTGACAAAACAACTTAAGACGTGATAAGATAATTTTCATACATTTTTTATCACATTTATTTTTAATATTAAGAATATTTGAAAACAAATCAAAAGCGACATTTTTACTATAACACAATTTTTTACTTGTATTTACATAAAAAAATTAGTGTACACTTTCTATAAATAGAAAATTATTCCACTGATAAATATTCATATTAAAAGTATTGTAGTTTCGCTTTATACAGCGTTTTCTTTATCGAGTTTGTTCCAATATTCTAATCTTATTCTAATTGTGAATGAATCGGTAATAAAATACTAAGATTCTTTTCCACTTCAATGCATTGTGTTTGTATTTATTGCAGATTAATAGTTAAATTTAGAGATTTAATATTTAGATAAAATTTAGAGATAAAATTCGATATTTTCATATGTTCATATTCATACGTGAACATTTTAATTATTTGAAATCACTTATTATTATTAAAAACTAAAAAAAATAATATTGAAAAGTCTATCTATTTTTGGTTGGTGCTTTCCACTAATTTAGTTGACTTTTCGAATAGTATTCCTAATTGAGTGAGATTGTATTTGTGTAATTCTGGAAGAACATCTATTGAAACCCCAGCGAGTCAACCGTAGCCACTGTGGAAGAAGAAGCCAAACTCGACCAACTTCTTGTGGTCTTCTTCCAGAGTCTCCAATCTTCCTCAGTCTTCAGTTCACTTCTAAGTTTCTCTTCTCGTTGGTCCCTTTTCGGTATTTGACTCCCTCTGTCGATCTTTCTGTTTCGTATAACAACCTCTGTCTCTCTTTAGTTTCTCCACGCCCTTCATATCTCTCTCTCTGTCTTTCTCTTCCTACCATCGTATTCTTCTTCCTTTTACCGTGTCGTGCTCATCCCAGAATTTACATAAATTCCCTCCGAACTCCTCTGTCTTTGAGTTTCTATCTCTCTCACTATTTCTTCTTCTCGCCTCTCTTTACTTCTATCTCGTTCGTTCTTCCTCTCTCGATCTCAATTCCCTCGGCGAAACCACACTCTTATGCCTTATCGAGTACAAATGATTCCCAGTCTTTCCGTCCGTATGTCCGTCTGTCCTTCGCCTCCGCGGCGCTGAGACCCGTTTTATGGTTATTAAACACAGCCACGGTTTGGCATTGTGCTAGTGTGTGTTTGTGTGAGATGTTCACAACAAAATAAACACAGCGCGAAACGAAATTGTTATTCCTTGTATTGAAACAAGAGGAGCGCAGCTGAGACGAGTCCGATGAGTGACAGGATCAAAACGAGGACGGGTTGAGGGAGGAGGTGGAGGAGGAAAGGAGTGGTCGGAATGGTGGATGGTCTCGAGGACAGAGCAGGATCTCAATATGCGGCGTTCGCAAGGAAGCAAGGTGTAGTGGAAGGGAAGGAGGACTGAAAGGAAGGATGAGTGAAAGGAAGAAGGAGTGAAAGGAAGAAGGAGTGAAAGGAAGATATGGAGGTGAGGAAGCGAAGAAACAAATGTGGGAGGCAAGCGGAAGCGAAGGTGAGAAGGAAGGGGAAAGTGCTGGCTGATGGAACCGTCCGACGGATGACGAACCAAAGAAGCTCGTGAAACGTTTTGGAGGATGAGAAAGAGAATGAGGAGAAGAATGGTGATGCTGATGGGGAGGGAGGTTCTCTGGAGACGATGCAGGCGTGCAACAACGGAAGGAGAAAAGACAGAGACAGACGAATGGACGGACAGATATACAGATAGTCAGAGGGACGGACAGGGTCTTTCAAGAATTATTCTACAAACGTCGTCCTCTTCGTTCTGTTATTGTTTTTCATGGTTTTGTTGATGATGGTATTGTTGTTGCTTTTGTTATAGTTAATGTTGTAGTTCTTGTTGTTTTTTGTTGTTGTTCTTAAGTGTGTTGCAAGGCGAGACCGAGACTCAGAATGCAAAGCAAACCGGAAGTATTATTGCGTCAAAGTGTGAGTGAGTGCATCAGAGCATGAACGAGGGCAGAAGGAGAAAACGAGGCAGGAACGAAGTCCACGGAGATGTAAGAATAAGAAGTTGAAGGAGGCGAAGAGGAAGAAGAACGGGAAGAGGAAGACGAGGTAAAAGAGGAAGCGCGCTGTGGTGAATTACATGCTGCTTGTTGATCTCTCTGTGGTGCTTGGTGGCGATGGGTTTGTGTTTGGGAAATTTAATTCAAAATTCAAAACACAAAATTTGCACAACAAAGACAAAACCAAAAAATTAAACTAGAACAATTGAAATAACAACAGCAACAACAACAATCACTATAAGAAGTACAACAAAAACTATGACAACAACAACCAATAACAACAAATAAAATAACAAAGAAACTCTAGTTGATGACAAAAGTAAATCAGGGCACAAAGAAACCTGATGACATTGTTGTTGGTTGGTTGTTGTTTTGTTGTTGTTAATTATAGTTGTTTTTGGTGTCTTTGGGTTCTCTTAATTTTCGTCGAACTGTCCGAGGGGAAATAAGAAGACTCCAAGGAGACATGAACAGTCGTGGCGAAGAAATTAGCATCGGTTCGGCGATAGTTTGGGAAGCGACTGTGGAGATGATTTCGTTCTCTCGCCACGACTGTAGCGAGTGTTGCTTTGGACAAACTACAGACCGGAATATTTCAACAAATATTTCACTACACACATTTCTACAACAACAACCAAAGTTACCGTTAACGAAAGAAGAACACTTTCAATTCCGTCTCAATTTCAAATTCCCTCACAACTTCAAAAATCGTTTCATTCCCAAATTTTGTCTCAATTCAAAATTTCCTTCTCAATTCCAGCTTCCTTTTTGGCAAGGAAGAATTTACACTGAATATTTCGCTCACCTGGTGCAACTGTGTGTTTGTGTTGGCGATTTAACTCTGTCTGTGTGCGCAATGTACCGTTAGCGACAAGTGGCCCCTGAGGTCTGACTAACGAACTGCGTCCACTCGTCGTCGTCGTCGTCGTCGGTTTCGCTTCGAGAGCGACAGGAGTCGATTCGGATTTCAACTCATTTGCACGACTCGCAGGAGTGAGCGATGGTGTGTGTGTATTGATGGGAACCGCTGCACCTGCTGCACGGAGTCCTGCAAGTGTGTGTATCTTTGTGCTTGGTCTTTCGGCCTCCCAGGATTCCGGTTGCCGGTCCTTGGTTTGAGTTCCGCTTGTGCCTTTCGCTTGTAATTTGTGTTTGATTCATTATTCAGTTACATGTGGGTTTTTAATCTTCATCTCGGTGGCATGCATCGACCGGAAGGAAAACACACACACACACAGTCAGAGACTATTACGATTTGGTTCAGCAAGTGTGGGTTGTCATTAAAAGACTTCAATAGAGTGTTTTTGTTATATAAATATAGTTAATTGGGGTTATCATATATAATGTTAATGGATATATTGACGTCAGCATGTTACTGCCAGTAAAATGTATAAATGTGTATTCTCAAAAAATAATTTTATTTATTCTGAATTATTCTATATTCTTAAATTATAAATAAATCATTCCATTTTCAAATATTCTATTCTCAAAAATGGTATTCGATATTCTAAAAAATTATAAATAAATTCCATATTCTTAAAATCTTTGCTATATTCTCAAATTCTGTATATTCGTTATCCTTTAAAAATTATATGTAATATTATTTGATAATTTCATTAGAGATTAGAATATCTAAATCTTTTTGTCTCTATCCTTAAAAAAATTCCAGTCTATATTCTCAAGTTATTCTATTCTATATCCTTTAAAAATGCTCTTCTATAGAAATGCGTGCAATATCCCTTAAAGAAATTCTATGTCCTTAGACTAGTGTTCTATATATTCTTAAGAATTGCGGTCCACTTACTTCAACATTTCATATTCTTAAAACATTGGACTCTATAATCAATATTATTAATGGTATTTCAATTAATATCTTAGCCACTTAGGCTAAAGACCTTCTGGGAAAATATATTTTTTTTGACATATAAAAACATCTCCCCAGTGACATCGATTGACAAATGCGACCGCATTGTTTCAGCTCGCATTCTATTCCCTCTGAAGATAATAATAAATTGAACATTATTTCATGCAATACACAAGGAGGACATCGGGGAGAGATTTCGATCTTGCTGCCGGAAGTGATGATAAATGGAGGAAGTAGTGAAGCAGGAATGAAGGAAGTGCTGAAATAGGAATAGAGGAAATGGAAATTTCCAAATGGTATTTCCTGTCAATAATCAATGCTGTTTCTAAGTGCCTTCCACCCCTTTCATCCCCATCATCCTCTTCTTCTCACTCTCCTCATACTTTCACTCAAATCGAAGTCTTTCTCTATTTCTCCCTGCTCTGTCGACTCGGGGGTGGCGAGACAAAGAGAGAGAGAGAGAGAGTGAGAGGAAATTACAAGGCGGAAGGAAGTCTTCGCCCACGAACGAACGAAGTAACGATTAATCTTAAATGTGGAAATTCACTCGATTTCCTCACAGGGTCCGCAGCCCCATCCTTCCTTCCCTTCACTCCTCTTCATTTCTCTGCTCCACGCCAAATTCTTTCCAATTTTACGTTATCTCCTCTAGAAATTGAACTCGAAAATGAGAATTTCCGCTGCGACACATTTAGGCCATTTGTGGAACTCCCTCTATCGTCCACTCATCCATCAAATTGTTGCCTTCGCCAGTTTTGGACAGCGTTTTATTCCTCTGTTTGTCTTTCTCCAGTTCTTTGTGTTTTCCCCCACTTTTCGTCTCCGACGTTGAAAGAGAAATAAAAGGAAAAAGTTGTGAACTTCAATAGGCGCCAACGAGTCGAGGGGCGGGGCGTGGTGTGGCGAGAGGCGCGATGAGGGGCGGGGTGGAGACCATACACCGCAGAAAGAAGGCCATCGTCAACTTCCGGCTTCGCGTCATCTTCGGGAGCCTTCGTAGTCCTCCACGATCTACAAAAGAAGCCATCGCCAATTCTCATCCTCATCATAATAATCACCTTCTTTGTTGCATCATCATCATCGTTGTCCCATCAGCAACATCAACAACATCGTTTGCCTCCCACCCATTGTCAACAAAAAGAAAACAACAACACTCGGACTAAAAAGAGCTTGAAGGAGATGAAGGAGGAAGAAACGAACATGAAGTAGAAGGAAATGAACGTGAAGGAGAACTAAAAGAAGAAGGAGTGGAACAACAAAATGTCCTCACCGCAGAAACAACAAAATAAACAACGATACAACTTGTGAAACTGGCTCAAAAACGCAACGAAAACAACTTCCTCGAAGATTTTTTTATTTTTCCATTTGAGGAGAACTTTTGCCAACAAAAGGGAATGAGGGAGAAGAAGAGAAGAGAGGAGAAGAGAATCAAAGGAATCGAGTATGGGATGGTGTGTGGAAGGAGTGAAGATGATAACGAAAAAATCGAAACGAAACGAAAGAAAATAAAAACATTTTCCCTCGATTTCCTTCAATTCCAAGGACCTCGCCAGCTGCCAGCAACCGACGACCGCTTCCTCTCGGGTTTTGTTTTCTTTTTCTTCTCATCCTCTTCCTCTCACCCTTGGGTTTCATCCATTTCGGGAGACCTCGAGCGTCTCTTAAACGTTACTTTGTGGCCCAGGATACTCGAGGACAAGAGCCTTCCATGCGGTTGGGTTTTTAAAGTTAATGCCGAAAATCGAGTGGTCCTCGAATCCGGAACGAGACGGGGTGAAGGACGTAGTGGGGGTGGGGGAGTGTCAGATCGGGGTCAAGAAGCAGGTGGAGTCAAAAACTCCTCTCAGAACGTAATCCTTGAATTTGGAGGTTGGGAGAATTCTTAGAACAAGGAAGGGGTATTTAAAAAAAATTCAATGAGACAAAACTGGAATTTGGAATTGAAGTCATTCAATTCCTTCGGTGATTTTTATTTTTATATTGTTCTTAATCTATGTACATATAATCCTGTTTTTAAACGTTTTTTACGACATTTTATTCAATAATGCAATATATTGAATAAAATGAAATCCTTTGATTTCAGAGGAGTAATTTCATTCTGTTTTGAGTTATAGTCAGTCAATTATATTTTTGTAAATATATAATATATTTAGACGGGTTCTGTTTTACTTAATCTCATAGTTTTTCTTTTCTTTCGCTTTTTATCTTTATCTATCCTCTCTTTACTTCTTCTTCTAACTATCCGCCTCACTTTGTGTCTGAAAATCCTTCAACTTCTGCTCTTTTCCATTTGTCCTCGTTCCCTACGTTATCGTTGCTTTCTATGAACATTATCTGACATCTTCGTATCACTGTACAAAACTCTTTCCTCACCTTCTCACTCAACTTTTTACTCAGTTGGTGCGTTCATCTTCTCAACTACTCACTCACTCTACTAATCGTTCACTCAACTATTCACTCACTTCTCACTCACTCTACTTACCCTCCACATGCCCTTCCGACCCCTTTATTTTCCTCACACACTCCCTCAACTTTCACCTGCATTTCTTTGCACTCAAAGTAGTTCAGCAAATAAAAGTTCCGCAGAAATAAAGGTTCAGGAAAACAACAAGAAAAAAACCTTCACAAAAAAAAAAACCAAAAAAAAACAAAAAATAACAAACAAACAAAAAAGTAAAAACTGCAAACTGAAAAACAATAAAACTGAAAAAACAAATAAATCCAAAAATGAGAAAATAAAGAAAAATAAGAAAAAATCCAGAGCAAATAAGGAAAAATCAAAGGAAACAAGGAAAACACTAAGAAAACAAAGGTAAAAACAACGCGAATGAGAAAAGAGGAAAAGCAAAAATGCAGCCTTTCCATTTCGGAATCCACTGGTGTGAATAAAAGTTGAAAAGAAGCCTTGATGTTTGCTGCTGCAGCCCACGTCGACGTTCCCGCCGGCCATGCAGCAACCACGCCCCCTCCTCGCCCCCCACTGGCCACCACCCGACGCTCTGTGTATTTGTGTAAGCGAGTGAGTTGAAGTTCGCTTTGAGCGACAACTTTTCGCAAAAAGTGTGGCAGCACCGCGACTGCATTTGCTCTTGGGCCGACAAAGGAGTGAGCGAGCGAAAGAGGGAGAGGGGAAGTGAGTGAAAGAGAAGGCGAAAAGGAGAACTGCACCGCGCAAATAGGCAACACTGGCTCTTTTGACAATTGTTTGCGCGGCTTCGGGGCCCACCTGAGTGGCTGGGGCTGAGACGAGGGCGTTGGGGGGCGTGGCGGGGATGGGCTAGCGAATGGAGGTGGCTGCCGCTTTGAGCCAAAGGCCGACAGCAATGGGAATTAACCGCCGAAAAGCGCAAAGGGCCGCATTCACCGAAAATTTCACGTAAATAAATTAGCTCGGCAGCCTCCGGAGGCTCATTAAATATTAACCCGAGGCCAAAGGGGACCAGGAGTTCCTTGGGGCGTGGGCAGAGGCTCTCGGAGGTGTTTCAGGGATTCACAAAGAACCCACAACTGCGAGGGATTTCTAAAACACAGCTATGGGTTGCGGCTTCCTATGACACATGGCTTTGGGCCTCTTTTCACTTTGAGTCTTTTCTCTCTGAGGTTTTTCTCTATGATTCTCTTCTGTCAGAGCCTTCCAACCTCCGATGGCATGACGTTTTACTCTGAAGCATCGATTTTGGAATGTCATCACTCAGCCTTCGAACCCCCCTTGGGAAATCCCTCCAACTTCTCCCTTGATTCCTTCCATTGTCAATAAAAATACAAAAAAACCTTTTCAATAACGAGTTGATCCGAGGGCGTTGTCGATGTGTTCGTGTGGGTGAGATGGAGTTGAAGAGGTAGACGAAGAAGAAGCTTCGACTCATTGAGATCCTCTTCACGCACACAACCGCAACCTCAACCTCTACTTGAACCTCAAGCTGTGCCTCAAAAGTTCCCGTGACTCGGGAGATTTCGCCGATGGAGTGTTTTCCAGGTTCACTTGTCAACACTTGACACAAACGCACACATGCTCCCTCTCATTTACACAGAGACACACACTCAAAGACGAAACTTCGAAATCGAGACACACGTCCACAGATAGGCAGCCAGAGATTTGCACACATGAATAATTCGAATGATAAACAAAATGAAAATGATTTTCGCGGTTTTGTCATCGCTTTCAAAGGATCCCTGAGCGAGACTTTGACATGAAATGCATTTCATTAAAATACCTCACACCAACGCAAAAACACCCTCACAATCACACTCACACTCACATCAACACAAACACCCTCTCACAACTCTGCGAAGCCCTTGCGAACTCGGAGTTCTTGGAGTTCGCAGATTTCAACCCCGGTTTTTGGGGGAGCATCGTTTTAGGCGCACGTGTGCAAGATACTTGAATTTAATGAGAGACACAGAGGCCGAGAGCGAGATGGAGAATCCCATCGCAACTCGACTCCGACTTCTTCTGGAGATGATGATTAAAAATGCTTTTGGAGTAATTAAAAAATTCAAAAAAGAAAAAATATAAATGCTTGCGAAATATTTAAAAATCATTTGGAGCGAAGAGCTGAATGAGACATTTAATTGCATACTCTAGGGCGCAACTTGAGGGGTGTTTTCAAGGGTTACGCGGCAGTTACAACTTTTTGGGGGTCCGTAATAAGAGTCAACGGGATATTTTGGAGTATATTCGAGAAGTTCTGGGACGCCGTTTGGTTTTTAATTAGAGGGTGAGGGCTGGAAAAGAATTATGGTGCGCCTGAAAATATGCCGCATATTTTTCAAATGTTCAAATGAATGATTTCCCAAAGTTTGACTATAGTCAGGCGTTTGGGAATAGTTCATGTGGTGCGAGTTTCCCTCCCCTCGCCACCAAATGATGCCACCGTTTTTTCACATTCATTTCCTCGATTTCTGTTCCATTTTTTCGATTCGGCCGAACTAATGAGATGCCATTACGAGCCGGTTATGAAGCCGCAAACACTCGACTGCTCCCCTCATCTCTCGCCCATCCATCACGGTCCATACCATCCTATTTCATCTCATCCATCCATCCCTCCATCCATTCATCCATAGGCGAAGCTTCTTACTCCAGGAAATTATGATGATGATGGCGATGGAGCCAAGTGGAAGCGCCATCAAAAAGTCCAACTACAGGAGATAAAGCTTCGACCGACGCCCACTCCCGCCCACGTTCAGCCCGCCCCCACGCACGAGTCACCGTTGGACAAATGTCTACGACGCCGAGCTATCTAGGGAACAGTGAAGTGAGAGAGAGAGGGTGGTATGAAGGAAGAGGGGGTGTTTGATGAAGAGAAGGATGGCAAGCGATAAACCAAAGTGTGTCAGGAGAATTGAAACTCATCAGCGGCAGCTGCCGGCGAGGAGCTCGGTTTCGTTTCATTGGCAACGCTCGGTTTGCCTCGGTCTCTGGACGCTCCATAGTTGGGGGCCAATCAGGACGAGGGACAGAGAAAGATCAAGAGGAGAGAAAACGAGAACGGGGAGAAATCCCAAAAAAGCTAAAAAAGGGGAGAAATCACAAAATATGCCAAAAACAAAAAATCAAATAAATAGCCCAAAACCAAAAAAATAAAAAATACAACGAAAAGAACTCAAAGTGGGAATAAAAAGCAGGAGGAAGTTGGATCGGGAGCCAAGAGTAAACAATGGGAGTTCGTGGGATCGACTCTGGCTCTCGGCTCTCTTGGACACGGAGTCATAACTCATGCGAGTGTGCGTGGGAGGGGGCGTGGCCTGGTGGGCGGCGGGTAGGAGACCGCAGAGGTAAGTTTGAAGCGTTTGACTCGAAGTGAAATATTGCCAAATGGATGATGGGGGTAACGAGTGACGAGAGTAACGACTGCAGGAACCAGTTATTCTTCGGATTATCTATGAATAACTTTAAGGATTCCGAGCTATATTGATACTTTTTACTTCTCTTGATTTTCCCAATTTAAAGATTTCACTTTCTCTCAGGTTTGATCACCGAATACTCAATTGCACTAAATTCAGCTGGAGTTTATCACATAAAACTGAGTAACCGCTTCCGGTAACGACTCGTTACAGCTGGCACGTGACCGATGAAAACTTTGGAAATAATTCATTTCACGTTCAGACACACAAACAAACTCGCACACACACACGTCACACTCACCCACACGTCCACATGAAGTCGCAATTTTTCAAACAATTACACACTCACATAACTCACACAAACACAAAGTAATAAAAAATAAATGAACGAACCCACGATGAACGAATGATACGAACTCCGAACTCGACTCTTCCTCGTACAAGCAGGTATTTCCGTTTCCGGTTCAATTGTTTCCCGACCTGAAAACTTTGAATGCCAGCAACAATTGCAGCAATTATAAAGTTGCTCCGCGGGGAATGAAACGTGAAAGAGAGAGGGAGTGTGAGGAGAAAGACAGAACGTGGACTCTCCCTGAGGAGTGGATGAAGAAGAAGGCTGATTCGGCTTAGAGAGAGAATGGAGAACAAATAAAGCAATCGGTTGTAAATGAAATGGAGGAATAAATATTGTCTTTTCGTCTGACTCGGACTCGCGAGGAGGAAGTAGAAGAGTAGAAGGAGGATAAGGAAGAGGTACATGGGGATGAAGGACTCTAAGGGGACCATAAGGACCTTTCCATATTCCCCTTTTCTCCCTCCATCTTCATCCAATCCTTCTCTTTCTAACAATTTCGTCCACGTCTCGAATGACGTCTTTTTCTTTGTTTCTTCGAATCCACCGAAATCATTAGAATATTCTAGGCGTTGTCGATTATCCTCGTTTTTATTTGTCTCTTCGCCCAAATCCCCTCCCCTCTCTCTTCGTCGGCCATAAATTTGTCAGTCACTCACTCTGGCATTTCATTTAAATAAAACCCTCGACTATTTTGATTATTCTTCACAATGAAAAAAACGAAATCCTAAAAAATCACCGAATTTAAATATTTTCAATTACTCAACATATGTGTCTCTCACATACTAGAGCGGACATAAATTCAGTCACATTTCCACCCGCCACGCTCCATTCTAACGCCCCCTTCCACCTCGCTTCACAGCGACATCAGACGGCATCCGGCGACCCTCGATTATTGGCAACGACATCTCAATACAATTCAATTGAAACGAAGCGAATCGGATCGAATGAAATCGAGGCGCAACGACGAATTCTTCCTTCTCTCTCCCCTCTCTCTTTCCTTCCCTCTCCCTTTACCCTTCACTTTATACTCGTCTCCCTTCAACCGATGGCCGTTCGAATTTAAATCTGGATCCCGGCTTCCGCCCGTGGTTCGAGGACATTAGGAAAAAGTGTCGCCATAAATACTGCCAGAAGACACATTATTATATCCTTCCTTCCTTCCTTACGTCATTCTCACTCTCTCGCTCGCTCCGTCTCTGTCGCACTGCAGCAATTGGCGGATCCTCTGACTGCCATTTTGTCAATTGCAAGCGGAAGTTGTCACCAGCAGCGGCGACGGTAGCGACAAGAATAACAACAACAACCACGAACGACAACAAGAACAACTACAAAAACAACGACATCGACATCAACATCGCCATCCATGCACCCCAAAATGTTTCTATGCAAATTTTCAAATTTCCACATTTTCCTATTTTCTCCCATTTCTTTTCCTTTTCCATTGTCTTCGTTCGCTTTGCTTTCCCCGCCCTCGTGTCATTTCATTCCTTCTCGATTTCACTTTACTTTTCCCTTTCGAATTAACGACAACAAACTATGCAAGCGAATATCTGTCCGTCTGTCTGTCCGTTGGCAATGTGTTGGCCTGGCAACATGTGTCGCCGTCTGTCGGCCGGGGTGCGGGGGACGCCGGGGGTCACCTGATACCGTTACTCGATATGCTAATTTCACTCTCGGAGGAGGAGCGATAGATTATTATATCGAGTTTCTCTCGAATGTCCGGAATAAAAAACCTTCAGACCTTTTCCGTGGAGAGTGCCGATCGAGGAGTTTTCTCTCTATCTATCCAACTATTTCGGTATGTTCTATTCTCAAGTCAATCTCACATTTCTGGTTTCTCGTTGTTCTCGTAGTTTTAACATTTCACTTCTGTTGCATTTGATGTTCCTTCTAATATAAAATTATTTTTCTTATTTATTATATTCTACTTTTTTTGTTGAAATTCCTATACTACATTTTTTTTCACCATATTTTTTAAATATATTCTACTTATATTTTCCAAAAGTGTTTTCTGATATTGTTAAAATTTTTTTATTATTAGTTAGTATTATTCTTTCTGAATATATAGTTGTATAGGTATACACATAAAGAGTAATTGTTAATTTCTTTCCTATTTATTATTTTCTAATAGATTCAATCATAATTTCATATTATTTATCATCTTAATTTTTTTATTATTTTTTCGAACTTATATTTCTTATTTTTTCATTTTTTTTAATACTTTACAATTTATATACACTTATTTTATTTAATATATTCCTCATTTTTAAACTTTTTTTATATTCAGTTCATTTTTTATTTCCCTTCAATTGCAAATCTCTTTCTCTTATATTCTCTCTCCTAGAACAATCGAAATCTTTGAAGTCTTCTCGAGACGTTCGCTTCCTTCGGCAATTGTTCAACGAGAGTCCGATGCATGGGGTCGTCCTTCGTCCTTCCGCTTTTATGGTCAGGAATAAAATCCGAGCGGAAGCCTTAAAGCCAAAACAACGGATTATGCCATTATCATTGGAAATGGCGTCTCGTAAGGAGCCATCCAGGAGCACAAAGAGGACGGCAATGATGATGATGGCGATGGCAATGGCAATGTTGATGTGAATGTGGAGGATGATGAGGATGCCAATGGGGTGGATGATGGGCACGATGATGGCGCTGAGAAAGAGGAAGTCTGGGTTGCGTTGGTGGTGATGACCATGGGATGAGGCGAAGGAAGGCATGCGAACGATGGTGGGAGGAACATGTAATTTTTTAGATGGAAAAGAGAAATAATAGATTTGAATAATAATAGAAATGCAATCAAATTCTTCTCTCTCTCATTTCATTTTATAGTTTAATAATTACTAACTTTAAAGGAATTATTTTATAGAAAATCAGATTCTAATTATTTAATAATGATATAACATAAAATTAAGCACAAAGAAAAATACTTGAAACTTTACATAAAATAGTAAAAAATGCAAAAATAAATGAAAATATTAATAATAATAATACTTAATACTTCGATCATCATTTCGTTATAGTAGAATTTCAATTTAAAACAATTCCCATTAAAAATTGTGTATTCAAATGTTGTGAATTTAGTATTTAAATATTTATAATTTAGTATTTAAATTTAAAAAAAATAGTGTTCAAGTTTTTTATTTAAATAGGTAGATAGATAATAAAAAAGACTGCATAATCAAAAACCAACAGTGAGAAAACATTCAAAACGCAAAGGACAAGAAATCTGGAAAGCCAATAGGGACGACAGACGCAGATTAACGAAGATTGTTTGACAGATGTGCATGAAGAAGGACAAATGTGGACAATGAAGGCAATAGAAGCACGGAAGATGGAAAAACCCAAGGCGGATTGAAGGAAAATCCAATAAATAGAAGAATGAAAGGTCCAGCTGGCTCAGAGACCGATAGTTCAAGCAGCCAAAGGGAGGGATGAGGACACGGACGTCGAAGGAGAGGACGAGGAGCACAAGGACGAGAACGAGAGTGGAGAAGGAAGAGAGAAGGATGAGCGGAGGATGATCGAATGGCCAAATGGACGACTGAAGGGACGAAAGACAAAGGCAAACATCGCAAATACACATGTCGTAAAAGTTCGATTACGCTAACGATTGCCAGAGTGGACGATGAGGAAAAGGAGATGGACGAACATGGGAAGAAGAAAAGGCTAGAGAGGGAAACTGAGGAGCAAAAAAGAGGCGAATGTTGTGCAAAGAAGATGAAGAAGAAGTCTAGGATGCTGGAGTGGGCTGTGGGGGCGTGGCGAGGGCTGGAGCAGACCAATAAATATTACTTTGAGTTGCCAGGGATGGCGCTGTCTTTGACTTCCTCGCAATGATTGTTGTTGTTGTTGGTTCTACTTCTTGTTGTATTATTTTTTGTTGTTAGTTAGTATTTCTTGTTATTGTATTGACTATGTTTTGTTATTATTTCCAACTTGTTTTTGTTCTTCTCTCTTATTTTATGTTGTTGTTTATATGGCACCATTTCTTTGTTTCCCCCTCTCGCCCAACGCTTTTTCTTCATTCGCTTCTTGTTTATGATTCGACTGTCTCAAGTTGAGGGAAGAGAGAGCGAGAGTGATGATGAAGGACCCTTTGTTTTTGTTGCCTCTTGAGGGCGTGTAACGCCTACCAACCAAAGGCCTACCTCCTCCCCCGCTCTCTCTCCACGGGGCGGCCATTTTAACAGAAGTGCTCATAAAGCATGAAACGTCGGACAACAACAACAATAAAAACATAGCACGAACAAAAAATTGTTATCCTTTATGTGTTAGTGTTGGTGTTGTTGTTGTCATTGTTGCTTTTGTTGTACTTCCTTGTGTGCGCGCTTCAGGATTAAATCCGGACGCCGCATTTATTTTCATCGCCTGCTGCGTCCAGCTGCCGGCTTCCTTTCGCTTCCGTTTCCGCTCGCAGCTGTGTTCGCATCTCATTCGCTCTCTCTCTTTTATACACTGTCTGTGTGAGTGTGTGACTTTGTGTGCGTGAACAACTTGTAAATAATTTGCTAAGGATATTCCACATGAATGTATGCCTGTGTATATGAATGAGTGTGTTTGTGTATGGGTGAACTTGAGTGTGTGAGGGTTCGATTTATAATAAAATATCCAACGCGAATTCTTTTCGCTTTCTCGACGCGTCTTTTATTTATGTCGCCTCCCCAACTCACTCCTTCTCTGTCCTCTTTCTTCTACTCACTGCTACTTTTCTCGCTCTCTTTCACTTTCTCTTCAGCGCGTTGGTTTGTTGTCTCTTCTCCTCTAAGACACTCGCAAATGCAGGCTCATCAATCTTTGAGCGTTTTTCAATATTTGTGCATAAATATTAATATCGTGTTCGCCTCGTGTAGTCATCGGTTTCGTCCCTCGTACTCGGTTGGTCCTCGAGTCTTCTCGTGGTCCTTTGTCGACATAATTCTTCTTCTTATTTGCTTGCTGCTGTGCTTTATTTCAATGTTGCTTTGATGGTTATTGTTGCTGTGTTGTTGTTACTTTATCTATGTTGTTGTTATTGCCATGTTGTTTTTTTTTGTTGCAGTGTTGCTGTATTTCACAATTTATTTTATTTTCTCCTCGACACTGAGAGAAATATAATTGGATCTAGTAAAAAATTGTTCCTTCGTCTTCATTTTTATTTTTAATAATATTTTTTATATATACTATTTAATACTTTTTACAATTCATTTTGTGTTTTTTATGTTCAATTTCTATATTTTATTTTTTTTTCTCATTGGAAATAAATTTGTTCCTTTCTGTCCCTTGAAGTTAACTTTTTCTTCTTTGTCCCCTGAATTTAGATTTTTTCTCAGTGCATCTTATTGCTTTCTCTTGTCTCGATTTGTTTTCCTCTCATCTCTCGATTTGTTTTCCGCTCATCATCATCAACCATTGCCACCGTCGTCCCTCATTTCATTTCACTTCGTGTTCTTATCTTTTCTTTCGTTCGCAGGATTTCTTTCCTTTCCATTTTTTTATTTTTCCTTCCCCCCCCTTCACTTCCTTTGCCTTCCCTCCCTTTCCGTTTATTTTTACGCTCGACTTCCGTTCAAGTTGCTTCTTCCGCTTCCTGTCAATATGGCGCGCCTTCAGCTGCGAGTTGATTTTTGAAAAATGCTCTCGATCTCTTCGAATGATTTAGCGATGTGAGCCTTTCTCTCTCGTCTCGTCTTCTCTTACTATTGCCTACCTCTTCCTTATGTTTCTTCTACTTCTCGTTCTTCACATTCCTGTCCGCTCTTCGCATTTCGCGATCCTCTTCGATACTCATTAAGTTCCTGTTCCTTCTGAGCTCATCTCGTATCTCCCAGTTCCTTATTTTCCTAGTCCTCATTTGCCCATCTACATGTTTACCTTAATAATACTTAATTTTGCACAATTTATCAATTTGTAATACTTTGTTTTTATTTAATTTTTTTTTTAATTTGTATATTTTTTTTAATTTTTTGTTTTGTTTTCTTCTTTATTTTTTTTTATTTGCCAATATTTTCCTTTCATGGAAAGCGATTCTTCTTTCTAATTGCATTCTTTGCTTAATATTTCCTCTCTTTATACTTTTTTGTATCTTTTTCTTTACGTCTCGTTTACTTTACATCTCTTTTCTGTTTCTATTCAACATCCTCCTGCTTCCACTTCCAATCTTTTTAACTCTCATTCCGCCTTGTTGTTTGTTTCTCTCTCCTTCTCAGCCGCTCCCCAACTCTCTATCTCGCTCCCCTCGCCTGTTAATCAAATTAAGTGGATGTTAATGATCCGTTCAACCCGCCTGCTGGCGTTTGTCGTCTCCGGCCAAAAGATACGTTTTCAATATTTTCCAGTCTTCATTCCTACTTCTCCTCCTTTTGCTTCCGTCCTCTTCCTCTCCTTCTGGTTTGTCCCCACTTTGTTGTTGCTTTCCTTGTTGCTGTTATTTGTCTTCCACTCGAATGATGAATAATAAATTAGAAAATCATAAATATTTCAAGGAAAAACCCATAAAATCGCAGTCAGAAGAGGCGAATGGGAAGAGATAAGATGGAGGGAGAAGGAGAGGAGAGTGCGAAGGCGAAACAGTATGAGATGAGTGAATAAACCGGACTCGGTTCAATTGCCGAGAAAATAGCGGAATCTGTTCGTCAAAGTCGCAGGAATTCCTTTGAGACGTGGGCAGCTCGATGAAGGAAGAGGAAGGAGGAGAAGGAAAGGAAAAGGAAAGGAAAAGGGGAGAAGAGGTATGAGATGGTAAAGAAGAGGGAGGAGTTTAAAAGAAGAGGGAGGAGAAGGAAGAGAGAAGAAAGTGGAGGTTGAAGAGGAAACGCCGCAGACCTCGGCAGAAACAGGCGCAAGGATCGATAGATTTCGTTCTTCTCCTGTCGATGACTTTAACGAGAACTTCTTGCGTAGCTTGAAAAGAAATTTGAACGAACTTTTAAGAGTTCGACTTCGAGGTCAGAAATTCGAGTTCGAAATTCGCCCCCCGTTCTGAGGTTCTTTAAGCGACATTCAATGATGCCAATTATTTCTGTGATTTCTGGGAAAAACCTCATCCAATGTGTGGTTGGAAAGAAAATCAAATCAGATTTTATTTCGATTCCAATTACATTTCCATTTGCTGTTTTCGATGTTTGCAATGTTTTCGCATAAAAAGGCAAATAAAAAAGAATGGAAAATACTTTTGCAAAGTTTCTCCCATGGAATTTTATTAAATTCCGTTTAGCGTTTGAATTCGCCGACGAAATATGCGGGGATCAAAATCGGAAAATTTCCACAAAATTAATTCGTTGCATGGCGAAAAAGGCCAAAAGGGCAAAGAGTGGAAGAGAAAAACGAGGATAAACTTTTCTCGCAACAATGGAATTTTCAGTGCTTTTGGGCGCCAAACTTTTCGCTCCGAAAACACAGACAGACAGACGGACGGACAAACATCTTAACGAGTCCAAAGACAAACGAAACATGCAGACAAAAAACATCAACAAAAATTTAAACAAAAACATCCAAAAAGAACCATGAAAACAAAACAGAAAAATTAAAAATAATAAAAAATATAGAAAAGAAAATCATGAAAGAAACACGAATAAAAGTTCCCTTCAGCCTCCACTCTGCTGTTCTTCTTCCTGCTGCTACTCAAATATGAAGACAATAAAAGGAAATGTCGTAGCTACACAAGAAATGCATGCAAAAAAAGCAGCGAAGACAAACAAAGGGTGCGACGGAGATAACGACATGAGCGAGACAAAAATATAATGGAATCTGCAACGGAAGTAAGATACAGTGAAAGAATTGGAGGAAGATTAGTCGAATGCAGAATTTTTTCTTCTATATTAATATTATTTTTTATTTTTTAATACCGTTTTTTTAAATATTTATTTCAATATATTGTTTAATCTTTCGTCCTTCATTTATTCACTCAATGTATGCAACTGTAAAGAAGAAAAAGCACTAACTATTATCTGACCATCCAGCAATATCCTTCTCCTGCTGTGTATCTCACAAAACCGTCTCCGCTTTCCCACTCTCGCCTGAGACAAACCTCGAAACCCAAAACTTAAAAACTTCCCAATGCATCCAGAAAGAAAATCTTCCCATTGCCAAAAAGGAAGAGAGAGATGGGAGGGGTAGAGAAGGAGGAAACGGAAGTGGCCATTTATGCATTGCATGTTTTGTCTCATTGCGGTGGTATTTGTGGGGATTTTTGTTCGTGTTGGTATTTGCTTTGGAAAATAATCTCCAGATTATGGAAGGCAAGGATGCGGATATGCGGATGAGGTCAATGGACCAGGGGTCAGTAAGAAATTCGTCAAGGAGAAGGTTGCGAAGTCGGAGGATCCGATATCATCGTTCGATAGCCAGGAATTCTCTACCATATGAGATCCTTGAGGAATCCTTGAGCAGCGATGAGAAACAATGATGAGTTCTTTGTGTTTCTTACAGGAGAAAAGTAACTACTTCTTTCTATATTCGTGATACAACAATAACGACAACCATGCGAATAAAAACCTGAGTAGGAAAAAACAACAACAATATGAACTCCTTCAGAGTACAACAACAACTGAACTGAATGTGAACAACAAAGAACATTAAACATTAAAAAACTAATAAACTTTTCAAGAGACACAAAAACTTATTTTAAAACTAAAGAAGCTACTAGGGAAGGAACAACAATAAGAACAATAAAAAACAAGAACTATAATAAGAACATCAACAACAACAACGTACAAAAATGATATACACTCATATAAATATAACAGAAAACTTGTATTTTTCACTGGATTTCGCAGGAAACTTTTCACTCCAAAAGTGAAACAAAAGAGAGGAGCAAAACTAAAAAGGCACGAGGAGCAAGAAGTGGAGCAGAAATGAAAATAGGACGACAAAAATGGGAAGAAAAATAGGGGGAAAATAAGAAGAAGAAGGAAAAGATGCAAAAAACAATAAAAAGGAGAAAAACACAACCAACAAAAAATTACAAATAAGAAAATGTGAATGAAAGCGAGAAGAAAATATGGATGAAAATGGGAGCAAAATGTGGATGAGAATGGACCAAATGTGGATGAGGCAAGGAAGAAAATTCTGTATGAGAAAGAGAAGAAAATACTGCATGAGAAAAGGGGGAAATTAAGGAAAGGAAAAAATATGGCTGAAAAAAGGAAGAACATGTGACTGAAACTAGGAGGAACTCCAGTCGCGAGACGAACGAAGGAGAAACAAACGGCTTCCGAAAGCTTCACTCAACATGGTCTTCTTCCAAGCCATCGTCTTCGTCGTTGGAAGCCTCGAAAAATATGCATTATTGTGCGGGATAACTCCTTCATCTCGATGACGGCAGGAGGAGAGAAAGAGGAGGAGAATAAGGGAAGAGATGAGGAGGAATTGGGATGCGGGAAGTGGTCCTTGGTCCTCGGCTTCCTGTCGGTAATGCAGTGCCTCGTGTGCGGCTGGGAACTTCCGCAGGAGTATTTGAGAAAAGCAGCCACAACGGAGAGAAGGATAAAACGAGGAGTAAGAGAGAGGGAGCACTGACGAAGTAACGATGCGTGAAAATAAATAATATTTTGTTATTAGTTTACCGAGGCATCTCGTTTAGTTTTCGAGTGGAGTCACAAGAGGTTATTTTTTTTCGATTTTCCTCTGTCTGCCTGGGCTTTTATTGAATTTCTTTGCAACTCCTCCGAGACTGCAGTTTTTCTATTCACGTTTTTTTCTTCACTTTGTTTACTTCACTGTGATTCTTCAATTTGTTTCTTCTTAAATTTTTTTCCTCTTCACTTTTTTCGCCTTCACTAATTTCTCTCCACCCTTTAAGGGATATCGTGATCATTACTTTTTTCTAGAGACTCTTCAAATATTATTTTCCATGTCATACGCATGTATTTCCTCCTCATTGTTTGCTATACCTATAGTCTGTGAGGAGGGAAATAAATATCCTTTCGTTGCCCCCGCTAATCCTTTGACACATCGTCGTCACGGTTTGTATTCTTCTTCTTCAACTCTAACCTTTTGCACACAAGCCCCCGACTTACCAGTCCTTCCTTCCATTTCAGGTCCTCCACGTTCACTTTCGTCCTCACCTTCATCCTCAATTTCTCAACATCTCCCTCCTATTCTTCTTCCCTTCAGATGTTTTCAAATTTTTCGATCAAAATTTCAATCTTCATAATTTTTGCGGTCTCCCCCGTCCACCTCTGCTCCTCCTCCTCCTCTTTTTCTTCGAGAAATCTGAGTATTCTCTTCGCTTTCGAGTCAGGGTTCGTTTTTCAGTCTTTCCTCGTCTTTTTTCACCGATTATGAATTCGTTCACGATTCACACTTTATTTATTCAAATGTACTCCATGCCCTCATCTTGTACCCTTCACCTTCACCCTCTTCCTCTTTCCGCTCACTCAGTTTCCTCTACATCTTTCCATTCCATCCCACCTTGAAGCGATTCGTTTCGATTGAGTCCAACCCTTCGAAACTAACGAGAAAATTCCTTTCCTTTATCTGTGCGGAGCGAACGAAACCGCAAAACATTTTTCAGCAGCGCGCGGTGGGCGTAACTTCATTTGAACGCACACCAACACTCGTATTTACACACATACATATATCTGTTACATACTCACACCACTTACACATTCACCCAAACACCTACACGCATTATTTACTCGCATACATCGACAGAAAGAGACGAACGTGAGCTCGAAACATGCGTGTGGAACATGGTGAAGATTTTCACCTCTTTCTTCCCTCCGCCATCCTCCTTTTTCCCTTCCATTTCTTTCCCCCTCCTCCCTTTTCTCCTTCATCCTCCTCTTCTACTCCCCATTCTCCTCCTCCTTTGGGGTATCCCGTGAATGTATTTTTGACAAACAATATAAATAACTCATTTTGTAACAAGTTTACAGAATTCGAAACAGGGCGCTCTTATTGTTGTTATTGTTCTCCTTCTTCTTCCTTTAGGCATGGCTCCACATCACTACTACAACGGAATATAAAAATATGTAAATTCGGCATCCATCCTCGATGTATCACGATGTGCGAGAGGTTCCGTTCGGTTTCCGTATCCGGTTTGAGGATTTTGAAAAATCGGTTTCAATCGACGGGGGCTTTTGTTTCACGTTGAGTTGGCAGCATCTTCAGACCGCACGGATTGCGGCGTGCAAAAATGATGAGATGATGATTTGGCTTGTTTGTTCTGAGAAAATCATCCGGCAATCGAAGGCCGCCATCACTCAAGGGGGGAGGGGGCGTGGCTGAAAATATCTGTATAGAGAACAAAACGATCGATTGAGTTCTGTCTTCAGCGGACGTTGTGGAGGAAGGATCCAGGTCAATTTAAATTGGGTAAAATGTTTTCTCCATTTAAATTCGCGGTTCTCACAGCACAATTACCAGGCATTTCATTATATTTATCTCTTTGTCTCACTCTCTCTCTCTCTTTTGTCGCATCCGTCTCACCATTAATAACTCGCTTAATTACCTCGCAGTCGTTGCCCCAATCGCTCGATGCAGGATTTACTACTACGCTGAGCTCAAGTGGAAGTGAAGAAATAATCTCGAAACATGGCGATCCATAAAGATTTCAACATGGCTGCCAATTTCCGTGCTGATATAAATCGAAATTATGCGACAACACGAACATTAAGGCAGGTATTCAATCCTGCTGCCGAGGCTGTGGGAATCACATTTCAAGTTTATGACCTCGGGAATCGTTCCAAGTCGCATTTTCGTGACAATAACTTTTTCGACAATTTTAATTGCTTTGGCGGAGCCATTTAGACCGGGGTGGCCACACTTTTGGGTTCTGTTGGGCTGTGATAATTGGACTTGGAACCACTTTGAGCTTCTGCGCTATTCCGAGAAATGATCCCAAGGTTCTGACTTCGAAGGACCCAATTTTGGCTTTATGAGCAGTATTTTCGTTTTTGATACAACTAAGATCTTTCACCTTTGATCTTAGTTGTATACAAAAACCAAATCTCTTAAACTAGATGTCTTTGACTTCATCTTCATGGGTCAAAATATTTCTTAAATATCAGAACCTTTTAAAACCTGTATATTTATATGAATACATATTTCATTCACATTCTTCATTAATTAAAAATTATAAGAAATTTCTCCGGCACACGTTGGCCACGCCTGATTACGCGAATACCATAAACATGAGTATCAGATAAACATGAGAATAACATAAAATTGAGAATCACATAAAAAGTTATGTACTCGTTGCATGGATGGTATTTAATGGTGGGCTTCGACAAGTGTCCGCGCGAAGATATCGAAAGCGCATTAAATTAACGAGTACAAATTGGATCGAGGGAGAAATTGTGAGAAATCGGGAAATTGGTCATTTATAGATTGAGGGAAGAAGTAGGCAGAAATGAGTAGGAAGATAGTAGTAGGATGAAAGGATGAAAAGAAAGGTGGAGAAGGAAGCACGTAGTAAAACGGAAGCATGATAAAAGAAATGTGAAGGTTGAAGAAAAATTAACCAGGCAATTAATATATAGAAGAATGTTAACGCCCATAGCTAATGATTATACCAAAACCTTTCTCCCAAAACTAATCGGTATAATTTTTCGTACAGGTTCCAAGCACTAAAGATCCTTTGTCTAAAGATCTACAGCGACTGATCTTTTGCGAAATAAAAAAACCAAACAAATATATAAAGATAATATGATAAATAAATAGTTGTGTGCGATGAACAAAAGCAAATCCTTTAACTAAACAAAGCGTTAACAAGGAGAAAACTTAAATTGGAACTATAAAAAAATAACGGAAAAGCGACGAATCATGTCAAAGGACCATACAACAACAACTACGATAATAAATAGAAAACATGATGGAAAATAAAAGGAGCGAACAGAACTAAAAAATTGAAATCACCAAATGGATTCTTTGTGTTTGGAGCAATTTTTCAAAAAACACAACAACAAAACACCACAAAATATTTATACATGAAAAACCCCTCCGAGCTGGGACAACGAAAGGATCGACCCTTTTTTCTCTCACTCACTTTCCTGTCTCCCTTATCTCCTGCCGCTGCTTCTTCTGACTGCCTCGAGTTGAATCCTTCTCGTCTCACTGTCGAGAGGGAGGGAGGGCGATAGAAAGACAGAGGGAGAGAGAAAGAGAGGGGGATGGTTTGGCCCTTATCAGTCCCACTGAAATATGGCTTGGCAAATAAAACGCCACAGTTGTTTTCCCCGATAAGAGTCCTCGGTCGAGCGATTGGGGCGGGGTTTCGGGAGGCGGGGCAGTCGACGCATGAAAATTCACCAAAATATAAACCAATACTTAGCCAGCTGGTATTAGTCTTATTTTTCACCAAACAACCATCCTCGCCTCCATCTCCACAAAAGCGGAAAACCCGAAAAAGAATCCCTCTGGCCGAGTGAGAGATCGAATGGGGGAGAGAGAGATAACACGATATGCTGCCTTAGGTGTTCGACGTCAGTGGGCAGTGGGTGCGGCTCCCCACTGAGTGAGAATTCACAGATATCAGTTCTGCTCAATGTCAAAGTGACCATTCCGATGCAGTGAGAGAAAAACGGGAATTTTTAGCTTCGTTGAAATCAGGAAAAAGTAGGTGGAAAAAAGTATTTAGAACAATTTATGAAAATAATGGGCTTGAAACATTAAAATTTTTTTGAAACTGACATAATTATAATATCCGAGAAGACGGATAAGTTCAATAGAAAATGTACTTTTGTAAAAAAACAACTTTATTGGAGAAGTATAAACAATTATATAGGATATCATTAGAAATTCGATGGATGATCGAACGAATTTACGAATTTTATAAGCAAAAACTAAATGCTATGTTTTTAATTTTAATATTTTACTCTCTTCAAAGTATAAATAATATTCACGGTTGTATTTATTGAAAACCAATCAAATCAATTTCAATTCACGATCTATTTGATTTATCGTGAAGTTTTTTATGTATTAGTTTTATTGGCACTATTTTTAATTATGCCATATATTTACAATTACCTACTATTCTATATAAATTTTAAAGTAAAGAAGTTAAAAAAATTCAATAAATAGTCAGAATTGTAATGTAAAAGTTGTAAAATACTTCACCTATCTCCTCCAGCTCCAATTTTCGCTCAGTGCCTGGAGATAAACTTGCCGGCTTGGACATTAATTCGGGTACAATTCACGCAAATTTGATTACACTCAGAGAGCTCCTTTTCGCACCGAACCATAGTCCGAAAACCAGTCACCGAGTCGGCCACCGTCCGTAAGAAAGATGAATGTTTTCTCTTATCTTTGGACATTTGTGGGGCTCCTCGACATTTCGACTTCACCCCCATCTACATTTTCGTTTTCTACTTTTTCTTCTTCTGTGAGGTTGCTTCTTTTCTTTCTTGGGTTAGTTTCTTGTTATTTTCGGCCCCTCCTCTCACTTCGTTTCCCTTGCTCTTGGGGGCTTCGGACCTTTTCGCCTCCTCTCGTAAATGTCAAAGTGTGGCCGCCCGAGCATCAGGTTTCGTCTGTGACTACGGCTTCGGACCTGGTCTTCGGGGTTTGAGTGGGCAAAGATGGGCAGCCGGAGGTCGATGTTGAATTGGGGAAGCCGGGGTGAGCGCCGGAGGATGGATGATGCTGGCTGATGAAGGTCGGAAGGTGTTTGCGGCGAGGACGACCAAACGAGGGAGACAAACAGGGAGACAGACAGACACCAAGAAGGACAACAAAAGGCGGAGAAATGGGATCTCGATATGGCTTTCCACGCTGTCAGCTTGACAGGATCTTAACTAATATTGGACCAATTCCTTGTGGTTTATTGCTTTCGACTGTCAACACGCTATCTCGGCCTCTCCTCAAGGGTTCGACTCGGGTCGCCTCGGCTGTGGTTCGGTTGGTTCTTCTCGGGGTTTGTTCGTCGCCCGAAGTCCGCGTCTTGTCGGCAGCTGCATCCTTCGTCCTCTCGTCCCGTGGCTGCGTGGGTTTCGTTTCAGCACTTTTAGCGAATTAAAATAAATGGTGTTTGCCTTCCCAGAGGGTCTACTGATGTTGTTGTTGGCATTGTTGTTGTGTCTTGGGAGGATTTCGAGGACTTTGGGCAGTTCGTCCTTTGCATTTTGCCTACAAATCCTCAACACAAACGCCTCGAGTGGTCGTTATTTAAATTGATATAAATGATATATCCGTGCGAGAGCGGATATTGAATGTCCAACTATCTGTTCCATTACCGTCATGTTTTTCAGCCAATGGTTTTTTGATTCACATCATTCCCTTTTTTGTTTATATTTTATTTTATTTCCTTTATTTTATTGTATTTTATTATTGTTTCCTATGATTGTGTTGTTGGCTTGGTGGCATGTGTCGGCAACGACGAGCACTTTGTCAACGTCAAGTTAATTGAATTCCAATTGAAGACAACGAGAAGTGATGAATGTTTGGGATTGATTTCAGGCTTTTTAGGATTTCAATCCTAGGTTTCATATTAAGGCCTTTTATCAAATTGATATCAAGACTGTTTAGGAAAAGGGAGAGTTTTGGAAAAGGCTTTTCAGAGGTGTTTCTGAAACATATTAATTTCATTTTATGGAATTGCTTTTGGGATATTAATTTAAGTTTTTGGACATTTGAGCCTGGTTTCAGTTGGAATTTTGAGTGAATTCTGCAGTTGTTCATAATATTTCAGAAGGCCTTTAGAAGTCCCTGGCCTTGTGTTTGAGCCAAAGTAATTTCAACTTCTCTCGATCTTAAACGACTCCATTTTCCTCCATGTCGACGACCGGAAATTATTTCCCAAGTTGCTCCTTGACTTTCGCTCAAGTCACTGCTTCATCTTGCTTTCGACTTAATCTTCTCTCTATCTAACTGTGTAACTTCTCACTTTCTCATTCGAATCATCAGAACTTTACGGATGCGATTTATTTAATTACAATAATTAAAAAACTTAAACGAAGACCATGGCAGAGATGAGCCTGATGAATTAAATGAAGTGGAAGGAGACGAAATTAAAATGAGAAATAGCTGAGATCTTTATCGTTGTTTTTGTTCTTTCCACCTTGTCATTTATTGTGATTGTTGGTATTAGTTTTTCTCTTTTATTATATTATGCTTTATTTTAAGATTTGTTCTTATTATTTTTTTCATGAAATATTAGTTATTTTTTGTGTTTTGTTGTTGTTTATTTATTTTTAAGTTTTATTTTTCTTAATTTGTATTTTCGTATTTTTTGTTGTCGTCGCTCTTTTCCAATTATTTAAATTGTTTGAAAACTTCAGGAATGGAAAATTGAGTTCATTTCTCATTTAGCACAGAACGACGTCGAGGGATTTCGACGGCGACGACACCTCGCAGCGGGGAGCAGAGACTTTAAGCCGGAAAAAGTATCAGAAACAAGAACAATTATAACAACCACAACAACAGGAAAAACAAAGAATAAAAGCTACAATAACAAGAGCTATACAAACTACCAAAGAGCTCGTAAAACGCATTGGACTCCTGGGAGAAGGAGGAGGAGAAGAAAAAGGAGGACGAGGCTCAGGGAAGGAGAGGGATAGATGGACGCAATGGTGGGAGGAGCGGCGGGTGGACAAAAGAACTGCCTAACGGACGGACAGACAGCTGATGGACGGACGGACGGACAAGAAAAAGGTACAACACAAAAAGTTACTTAAGCCATGTTACGATGAAAGTGCGTAGTTGATGTCCGACAATCATTCAACGCGAATCGCCAGAGAGCAGGACAGACAGATCTCAACAGCGAGAAGAGTGGGAGAGGGACAGGGTCCGCAAAGGTAGCTTAAAGCGTTAATTATTTAGAAAGCATGGAGATTTAATTTGTTTGTTATTCTCTGCTCGTCCTATTATTATTGTTTTTTCTCACAATTGTTGTTCTTGGCGTTGTTGTTGTTTTTGTTTGGACACAGCTTCCCAATAGTCATCAGTCGTCTTCTTCAACTAGAGGGAAAAAACATCCAGAGGGTTGTTTATACTTGTTGTTGTCGTATCGAGAAGGTCCTGGCGCTGTGGGAGCTTTTCTTGTTGTTGTTGTGGTAGTTGTTTTTGTTGTTCTCGTGTTGAGTTCCGTAGGCCTTTGAATTCAACATCGCCCTCGTCAATATCGTCCTTGTTGTCGGACATTGTTTCGCCCTCGCCTCTTCCTCATCCTGGTCCGCCCGATGTCCTGAACCGTGCTTTCTTTCTCAGTGCGTACGATACCAGTTGTTGCTGTTTTTCTTGTCGTTTCATTGTATTTTATTCTTGTTTTGCTATTTGCTTCTTGTTGCCGCTGCTTTGTTGATGTGTTTGTTGTCCTATTTTATGTCTACTTTGTTATGTTTCATAGCCTTAGATTGACTTGAAAATTACAAGAAGGCACAAGGAGTAACAGATAGATAGAGAGCGGGAGAGATCGGAAAGAGGGAAAGATTGGGAGATCGAGAGAATGAGCAAGGAAGAAAAATAGATAGAGAGCTTGTTAGAATGAGAGAAAGAAATGGCGTTGGACTGAGATGTGGAGGCCGAACAAAGGACATTAATTTTGCGGAATCGTCCAGGTTACTTTTTTCCCTCTCACCCCACCCTTTTTTTGGAATATATTTTTTTTTATTTTTTCTTATATTTTTACCTTTTTCTTTATTTTTTAACTATTTCTTCATTATATTTTATTTCTTCTTAATTTTTTCTATATTTAATTTTTTGTTTTTAAATTTATATTTTTTTATTTTCTTAGTTACTTCTTTATTTTTTCCTAACTACTTTCCTATTTATTCCTTATTTTTCTTTATTTTTGCTTTTTTTCCTTCTTTTCTTTATTTTTCTTTTTGTTTTCTTTGTATTATTTTCTCCATTTTGTTTCTTTGTTCCTTTTTCTGTCCCTGCTGTTTGTTGTCGCTCTCGCCGCTGTCCCTTAAGTCGTTGATTTATTGGACAGCCGTTTTGCGCAGCTCCACCCGCCCCACTCGTTGCCCTAAGTCAGGGCTCTCCAGGAGATCCTCGGGACTCAACCGGAACCCCGCAGCATCCCCCCTCCATTTGCTTGTTAACATTTCTTCGCCGATGCGGGCATTGTTAAGAGTTGATGAATGAAAATGAACTTGTTACGAACTCGAGTGGGTCCGAGTGGAGGATGAGTAGAAGGAGAAAACGGGGAAAGAGAGGAAGAAGGACGAGAGGAAAGAAAATAGAAGAGGGAAGTTATTTTTCCGTCGAGTCTTTCGTCCGATTCCACTTAATTGCGATAATCGGATTTCTATTATCGCTACATGGCGCGGTCGTCTTCGGAGCTTCTCGAGGCGTGTTCGGAGATTCTCGAGGTATCCTCGGAGCTTCACGAGGCGTGTCCGAAGCGTGTTTGCGGCGTTGTGGAGTTCAGAAAAGGAAAGCCTGCTTGGGATAGAATGTAACATTTGAGCCATGGAAACAACGAGTAACCGGTTGCCCACAAAGTAATCGCTCCAAATAAAGTTATAACCAACTTCCACTTTGGGTTGTTCAATTGAAAATTGGGTTCAGACAGAACCTTTTAAATGAGGGTCGCAGAAAAATGAAAACATAATTAGGAAAAAAATCCAAATAGAACCAAGACAAGCATAAAAGGAAATATTTTGATTCGAGCATCTTTCCCCTTTTCAAATTGAATAAAACGTCCAGCGGTTTTCTTCTTGAATATTTCATCATCTTTATTTCAGTCTTTGTATAAGAAATAACATTTTCATCATGAGTTTTCATTTTCCATTTCCAATGGATTTCATTGTTCATTAAAGTTTATTTTTTATACAATTTTTTCTGTACTTAGAAGTTGTTGTTCTTCTTCCTTCTCGCCAAAATTTATATTTTTTAGATATTTATTTTGTATATCATACATATATATTTTCTATGCTATATATCATAAATATTGCAATATACAAAGTTATATATATATATATATATTTTTCTGCTTGAATATTTATTATCTCTCAAAAATTTTGACCGCATTAATTTTATTATTTAAGTTATTTATTTGCAGAGCTGTTATTCAAAAATAGAAAATTAATCGGAATTTAATTAAATGATTGAACCAATATTTATGTGCATTATTATTATTGTTCGTTTTTGTAGTTGTTGTTAAAGTAACGGTTCTTTTTGTTGTTTCTGTTGTCGAATATTAAGAGCTAAACTTTGAATAGGCTGCAGTTAAATAATCGTTATCGCCTTTATAACGAGCGTATTTAAATTATGATGAAAAAAACACGTAATTCAAATTAAATAAAAACAATGAATGAATGGAAAATATTGCTGGCCCCAGGCGTTGGCTTTGAAAGCTCGATTTATGTATTAATTTCATTCAATATGCCATCGTTTTTATGCTATATGATTAATTTTAATGGACACACAATCTGTCTGCGGGAATTTGATTTCATTGCGATGCTTGGAAAAATTCACTCAAAGAAGAAAAATTATTCAATTACCCGTCCGAATTTCGATTTCCTCCAATTTGTAAACGAATTCTCTTAAAGATCCTTAAAGACCTGAAATAAGTCTCTCTTTTCATCCTTTCCATTTTCACATGACGTTCACATAAAACCAATAAATAATTTGTATTTTTTAGAAAAAGTTTATTAATCTCTCAATTGAATAGTTTTTACATTAAGTTTCAGTTTCAGTTTTCCAATTCAATCTTAATAGTTAGGTATTTATGTACAATTAATTATACGAAATAAGCATAGAAATTCTATATATGGTTTTTATATTTATTTTCCTTTGTTTCTATTTACATGAAATTGGCGTATAACTTGTTTAGTAAAGGAGAAATCTTTATATTGTCATTTATTTAAATACGTAACTTAAAAATACGAAAAATATCGAATACCGTATGCAATAAATGAAAACTGGAAAAACAGAGCGAAAATGACGCCACGAAGATTTGTATAGAGAGGTATTTTGTGTAAAACATAAAATATTATATAAAAAAGCGCAATTAGACTGGATAAAATACAACTTAAGTTATTCTAATTAAAAATATGTTTACAATTATTTAAAATTAAATGGTAGAATACAATTAAATTATATGGTCGAATACAATTTAATTAAATGGTTTGAAAACAATTAACTGTAATGAATTTTCAATAAAATTTGATGAATTTTAAATCAAATTTGATGAACTACGAATTAAATATTTGAAAGTGATTGCTTTCATTAAATTTTAAAATTAATTTAATCAACGTAATTATGTTTGTATCAAAGGCATCAATGAATTATAAAAAGCGCATTTTTTTAACTTTTTTACGATATAAAATAAAAGTCTATTCTCATGGCGAGCATTTTGTAAAATAAGAAGAACAAAAATCCGGCGTCTGAAATTTTCATAAAAAAATAAAATTATGTTTTTTTATTTGCGTTTACTCTATTATATTCATAATTTAATTTGTCTTATAGTTTCTTAGAGTTTTATTATGTTAACATTTAGTTATGAGACTTTATAGGTTTGAGACTTTAGTTTTAGTTGTAGTTGCTTTTGTCGTATCTAGTTTTAGACTAATTTATTTGTTTATACGTATCCCTTGTTTCATTTTACATTGTTTCAATTTGCTTGTCGCTTGTTTTGCTTTGTTTGCTTAAATTGTGAATTCCTATCGAGCTAAGAAGTATTTATGCGAAATTTCGTAATTTGTTTTAAAGAAAATGATAAATTTTGATTTATTTTTGTAAAAAGTAATCAAATTAAAAAACATTTCAAACCAAATTCGAATTTGAAAATTTTCAAAAAATTATTTTTAATAAAAGCTTCAAATAGTCGTTTTCAATCATTATTTTCATATTGTGTCTTCAGTAATTATTTTCAATAATTGTCCTCTTAAAATAATCTCAATATTTACAGTTGTCGAATTTGGAAATGAGGCAAATTGAGTTTTTTTCCAACAATTTCAATAAAACCAGTCAACGTAAAACGGTGAGAATTAAGTAAATTTCCTAAACGAATACCACTAAATGTTCCATAACCAGCGCGTTCCGGCAAATCCGGTCCACTCCCACCCAGTTCCTGCAGCGGTTTCACCACGATTTAAATTTATTTCACTGTTTCCCAATCTCCGTGTTCCGATTTCCTTGAATGGAACGTATCCTAACCTAATTTCGCGTAAGAACCACTCTTATAGTTGTTGTTGTTATTATTATTATTATTGTAGCTGTTGTTGTTGTTGAAGCAATACCGCACCTCGGACGCCTCCCCCTCTCCCTCCACCACCGGCCGGCTGCTTCGGTTTCACTCCGTTCGCTGCTCTTGTGAGTCATACGTAGACCACGTGCGGTTTTCCCCCCGCCTGCGCCGCCGCCGACTGCAACTGCGACTGAGACGCCGACTGCGCCGCCTTCGTCTGGGCCTGGGCCTGGGCCATGCCCAGCGACATGGTCATGGTCATGTGCGCGTCCGGGTACTCGTAGTGGTCGAACTTCTCGTAGAGGTGCTCGGGCTCGTCGCTGTAGGCGGCCGGCAGCTCCTTCACGGGCAGCTCCCAGGGCTGCTTCAAGGCACGGTACTCGTTGGCGATCGTCTGCGCCGCCAGGTAGCGCTCGAGCTCCAGCTTGTCGACCTGCTGCGGTAGCGTCTGGTGGTACTCGTGGTGCAGCGGGTGCATCGCGTGGTGCCCGCCGCGCCCCGCCGGCTGCAGCGTGTGGTGCGGATAGGCGCCCAGCGGCTGGTGCGGCAGGATGCGGTCGTGCACGTTCACGATCGACTTGCTCGAGCGCAGCGACCGGTCCTGCAGCAGCTTCCGGCGCCGCTTCACGAAGCGCAAGTAGAAGACGATCGAGGCGCCGGTCATCAGGACCAGGAGCCCCGTGAGCACGGCGCAGACGATCGTCACGATGTGGGCGGGGCAGGTGATCTCGCCCTCGGTCATGGCCGCCAGGTGGCGCCGCGTCTTCGCGTTGTTGTCCTGCCACACGTCGCAGCCGATGCGCTCCGTGTCCAGCTTCAGGTAGCCGGAGTCGGAGTCATCGTCGGAGTCGCCCTTGTTCGCGTCGGCGGCGTAGGCGGCCATCGAGATGGACGAGGCTTCGTCGACAGAGTCCTTGGCCACGCCCAGGGCGGCCACGGCGGCGCCTCCGTCGTGCGCTGGCGCCACCTTCGCCTCATCATAGTTGCCGGTCACGAGGCGCCAGAGCCAGAGCAGGGAGCAGTTGCACTGCAGCGGGTTGTCGCCGAGGTAGAGCTTCTCCAGCCGGTCGACGGGGAACTGGGCGGCGAAGAGCGTCTGCAGGTTGTTCGCCTGCATGAAGACCTCCAGGATGTTCGGGTTGCCCTGGAAGAGGCGCCCGGGGATGTCGCTCAGCTGGGGGTTCTGGCTCAGGTGCAGCGTCTGCAGGTGGGTGTTGTCGACGAAGGCCCTGGAAGGAGAGAGAGGGGAGGGAATTGATAAATAGATCGAACACGAGTAACAAGAATGCATTGGCAAAAGGAACACTTGTAATTGAAACATTGGTTTGGAAACATTGGTAATTGAAATATTCCTAAACCGATCAATAGTAAATGGAAGATTTTAATAAGAATAGTAAATTTAGCAAATATTTAACTTTTATTCAAATATTTTACTACCATAATTGCTACTAAAATATTTTATATAATTATTATTTAATTGTGTTATTTAATTCTTATTTAAATATATTAATTTTGTAATTTAAAAATTTTATTTATTTATTTCTTGAGCGACTGCCATTGGATGTTGGAACAAAGTAGAATGGGTGGTGGAGATTATACTAAGGAATAATAAAATATATGAATTTAAATTGAAGAAATATTTGTTGCGACTTTTCCTGACCACCACTAAATGATGCTGGGCTATCATTAAAAAAAAATGGTGCAATATTTGAGAAAAGCAAACAAGGAAAAAAATTCTGGACAATGATTATTTATTATTATGATTTAAATTCTAAACACCGTTGCATACTGCAGAGTTTTAGTGTGTTTTTTTTTTAAATTAAAGATTTTATTTGAAATTAAAGTTCTACCCGAATATAATCGTTGGATATAACAATCAGAGGAAACTCTCAACTCTGAAAAATTATAAAATAAACGCGTCTTTAAATGAATTTCTTGTCCTTCTCCTATTTCCCAACATCCCCCAGTAGCACTTGCATTTCATTAAAGGAACTACTTTGTACACAATCTTCAGATGAAACCACTACATACACACACACTCACACGAAGAAGAGAAAAAAAATGAGAAGAAAAGCGACACTCATACACACAAATACACTCAAAGTAAAGCCAATAAATTCACCACGTTCAGTTGCTGTTTTCCTTCATTCATTCATTCCTTGCTGTGCTTCGACTCCTTCCTTTCGCCTCGCCGGAAATGTAACAAATTGCACATTTCAAAGCCAATTCACAAACACACACGTACTCTCAAGTGAAGTCAGTGAGTGAGTGCGTTTGTGTGAGTGGCCACAAAACATCTCTCGTCGGAGCATGAGAAACGTTTCTCGAAGGAATGGAGAGCGACAAATTTGCTTCGTACATTTAATGCAAGTGCATTGCAATTATTCACAAAAGCTACAACACACAGACACAGAGAGGAAAGTCGCAAGCACATAGAGCAAATTCACACACACGCGTACACCGTTGCACACGTCGTCGTTGCCAACAAGCAGTTGCTATAAATTCACTTTAATTCGAGCTGGATGTCGCGCATACGCCACGCTGCACTTTTTCATTTCGCTGAAACGAAACGAAATGAAATGAAACACCATGCTCTGCAATACAGGTTGACTTTAGTTTCCCCAGCATCTGTCGGCTCCCTTCCACACCATCTTCTCTCTCGCTCCTTCGGGAATCACGCTGAAACAGACGACTTTAAATAAATCTCTGTCTTCGCCTGGCACCAGGACGACCGACGACGATCGGGCAGGACCCGAGCTGTAACAAGGAGCAACTGCTTCTCCTCCTGCATGTGTGTGTGTGAGTGCTTCAGCCTGATGAGAGTGAGTGAGAGAGAGAGAGAGAGAGTAGGAGGGAGAACTCAACTCTCTTGGCTCTTTGAGGCGAAGATGGATTACTTAGCAATAATTCAAAGTTAAAGATGTTCCTTGTCTGTCTGGCTCTTCTTCCACATCAACCTCCACCTCTTTCTCTCCCGCTCTCTATCTCTTTCTTACTTTCTTTTTTCATCTATATCTCCTTCTCCCACACTCCCTCCCTCACTCACTGCTATCTCTCTCGCGTAATCTCCGACTTTGTGTTTATTTTTCTTCTCCTCTTGCTGCGGGAAAACATTTTAATTAAAAGTAAGGAATGAGCAGTTTGATTGCATTGCTTTGGATGTGGAGTACATGTTTCAATTCTAAATCGTTCTCGCGTTTGAAACATGGCTTAATTTGTGGCTCAAACCCCGACTTCTTCAAGCGGAGGAACTTTATTAAATTTCAGTGAATTCCATTGACTTCTGAGATGGTTCAAAGAGTTTCATTTAAATCGCTGTTGCCAAAGGACGGCTTTATTTTCTCATTCTTCCTACTTCTTCCTCGTCCTTCTTCGATTCAAAATATTCTCAAATAATCTTAGGCCTCCTGCCAACGCCCCAAACTATGCAACAATCTCTTCTCAAGGCGCCGGCGAAAGACTTTGTTTTATTTTCGTGTCACGCGCAGGAAATTAATTATTTGCTCGAGCAGCTTTCGATGGGGTAGAAAGGTACGGAAGGGCGTGGAAGGGAGCAAAATTAGTTTCATAATTTTGATTGCATACTTTTGGGCGCATTACTTCTTCGAGCCATGGAGTAAGAGGCGAAATACAGAAAATACAAAGCAAAACTTTATGAGTTGCAGCTGCGACGATGAAAGCGAAGAGTGAGAGGCAGAAATAGAAGGATGGAGGGAGAAAGAGTGAGAGATAGAGAGAGCAAGAGAGAAATTAGCGGATGTACAAGGTAAAGCATGAAGGTGAGAGCAACGAAGTTCGAAAGAAGAACTTGAAACAAAAGGCGAAAGAGTAAAAGGAAAGTAGGAAGCGATATTTAAAAATATCTCAAAATATGCAAGGAAGATAGAGGAAGGAGGAGGTCTTCGCCAGACGCTCGAGAAACGAACTCCAAACACTCACACAGGGTCAGCTGGAGTCATAAATACTAATTATTTATTCATATCAGGAACAAACAATGATTCTCACTCTCTCTATCTCTCAGACAATTTCTCGCTGTGCCCATCTCTCTCTCTCTCTCCATCTCTCTGTCTGCTCTCGCCGACACGTGCGCCTATTTCAATTTGCCAAAAGCAACAGAGTTTGTGTTGGAGACTTACGACCGTGTTGCGTGTGTGTTGGGCCATCTGTCCATGTGTGTGTCTCAGTGAAGAAGAAGTAGACCCCCCAAACATGTGCTCGAAGTCGAGTCCATCCGCTGGTTGCTGTGCGTCGGCCGATCTAATGCAATATGCATGAGCATTAAAAAAGGATAAATCGGAGAAGGGACGACGACGAGGAAGAGCAACAACAGAGATAAATACTACGACAAGGGAGCGAATACGCAACAGTCACAGATACTTAGAGACAGTCACAGACAACCTCACACAGACACTCACACACAGTCACAGACAGAAGGACGGACAGACGGCGGCTGCGAGTTGAAGGCTATCAGAAACAGAGGACGGACGGAATTTGGGCCTTGTGAAACATAAAACTCTGTCTCCAGCACACTCTCTCACTCTCACTTTTCCTCTCTCTCACTCATACTTTCCTCCTCCCTCACTCCTCTTTATCCCTCTCTCTGTCTCTCTGCTTGTTACGAACCTCTCCGAGATTTCCCGTGAGAGAAGAGCAAGGACAGAAGATGGAGATGGGTTCGAGTTCTGCAACTGGTTTTAAATTTGAATTTGATTTGATTTGTTGGGATTTTCGAGAAAATTATGAGGATTAAAATTTAAAAAAATATATACACCAAAGCCGAGGAGATGAACTTCTTAGGGGAGGGTGAAGCAAAGGAAGAATGAAACTCTTCCATCTCCCTTTTCAGTTGCTCAAACAAGTGGCAACGCCGCCTTTGCGATAAACATTTCTCTGACACTCAAACCCATTATCTTTCTAACATTCGTTCTCTCCTCTCTTTACCCTACCCTCTCTCTATTTCTCGTGTGGGCTTCAGGCCCGCTCCCACCATCGGATATCATTACATTTAACTCCAGAAGCCAGTCGTTTGTTGCCGTCCCTTTCGACACCACCGCAGACCTCTAGCCACGCAGACCTCTTGCTCTCTCTCTAGCTCTCACTTTCAATTTCTCTATCTCTCTCTTTCTCTCCTCTCGCCGTCTCTCTGGTCGCATAAATATTTATGCAAATGCGTTAATGGAAATCCCGAGTGATAGAACGGCGGGCGGCAACTCTTTTGCGGAGATGGAGGGAACCCTTTGGCGAAGGTGGAGGCAACCCTTTTACGAAGGTGGTGGCAACCCAGAGTGTAGATGTATGCGTGTGTGTATTGGGGAAGTCACAGGTAGACAGACGGACGACACCGTTAAGTTGTACAAACGCAGGTACAGACAAATGGATGAATATATTGAAGTCAAAGAGAGGCAGACGGAGCGAAGTTTGTCCTATGCGGGATAGAGAGGGATGATAGAGGGACAGACAGATAGACGAAGAGGCGCGAGACAAATAGAGAGCCGGTTAGGAGCAAGAAGTGGAGGCGGCCGGACAGACAAATTGGACTTTCTCGGATATCAAAGAGCATTTTGAAGTGTTTAATATTTTTGCGACTGTGTACATGAATGTTCGAGTGTGTGCTGTGTGTGTTTGGCGAAAGGGCGTCGCGCGCAAATCACGGAAACCGAGGATCGACAGGACGAAGGGTTCGCCGAGAGGGCGGAGGAAAAACTAATTGTTTTAATGTTTGCCTACGGTATGTAGCGAAGCGACGAAGGAACGAATGAAGGACTGGAAGAATGAGGAAAGAGTGAGGGAGGGTGTGGAGGAGGCGTTGAGAAAGGGGGAGGGGCTCGCGAGCGGGCTGAAGGAGGATGTGTAATGGAGGAAGCATGGAACAAGAAACACTCACGTGGTCCAGAGGGACTGAAAACGTTGGCTTCAGAGCCAAGGGATCAGGAGCGAGTGAGACAGGGAAAGGAAGTGAAATAGAGTGAGAGGAGGAGTGATAGAGGCGTGGCACAGGGGGCGTTGGCCATGGTGAACCATAACAAACTGGGGGTTGTCGACGTTCTCGTCTACGAATGCGACTGCGAGTGGAATGCAAATTATAATTTGATACACGAGTGTGGCGAGTGTTTGAAAAAGGGCTCCAGAAGTTAATTAGGCGTGTCCTTCGGGCGACAGGACCTCGGCGATGGAGAGGGTTGGCAGCACGAGTGGACGACAGAGATAGCATCAGATTTGAATAGGGGGAAACGAGACAACCGAACAAATAATGAAGAAATTACGGGAATGTGTGAAGATGTAAATTGAAAGAGAGATATGGAGGGATATTGTGAGAGAGATAGAGCGGGTGAGTGAGGGAGAGAATTGAAAGGGGAGAAAAATTAAAAATCCACTAGCCTCATGCATGAATAAAATCAGGTGGAGGTGGTTGAGTCAAGCTTGAGCCAGAGCAAGGAAAGTGAATCACTCGGAATGCAGAAGATTTCAATTGCGAATTAAGAGAATGTGGAAAATTAGAAGAAGGAAAACATCCATCATAGATTTGAGAATATATGAATTCAATTGTATTCAAAACACAAAGAAAATTTTATTTAAATAAATAAAGAAAAATATAGAGATAAACTAAAATAAAAATATAAAACAGATATGTATGTACGAATAAAATAAAAATATAAAAAAGATATGTATGTCGAATATTTGGAAAAAACGAAAAAAAACTTTTAAAAAAAAATATTATATTTAAATTGTTATTCATTAGGGAAAATGTATAATTATGTTAAAATTTATTAGAAGAAAAAAATATTCTTTAAATTTCTCAAGTAATAATTTTTTCTAAAAATTAAATACATTTTATTTTTTATTTATACAATCAAAACATTTCCCATTTTACTTTCAATAAATCGAAACATTTTTACAGAATACATTAGCAAAATTTATTATTTTATTTTTAAATTTTATAACTCCTCGAATAGTTTTTGAAATAGAACAATTGTTCGATATAACTTTAAGTACAAGTAATAAGAGCATGAGTGAAAAGATATAAAACATGTGTGTGGTTTTGAAAGCCATCTCTACCAAATCGAAACTCCTAAATTAGGAAATGAGTAATAAATCATTCTATTGTTGCTGATCTGTCGTTTGATGGCCACTCGAGCATTGATTGGGAATAAATAGAGAACAAGGAGAGAGGGGAGGAAAAAGGGAGAGAGAGAGAGAAGAGGTGATAAGTCCCCAAGTATGCGTGTGTGAATGTGTGTGCGTGATGGCGTCATTATTAGATGAATCCTTAAAGCCTAATAATAACAATCATTATGGCACCAATCACAAAGGCAACAACAACAACAACAAAATCCAAAACAACAGCTTATCGTAAACAATGGCGGTAAAAACGTATAAACAACAACAACAAATGTAACTGCAACAATAACAACAACAGTTGAATAATAATTCAAATCATAAAAACATCAGAAACGCCATTTAAATAACAAAAACTACAAGAACAACAACAATAACAACAAAAATAAAACAAAAAACAATATCCGTTTCCATCGCTGTCTCATTTTCCCATCAAGCGTTTAAAACAAATACAACAACAACAACAACCATAACAATGAGAATAATTACATGAACAACAACAACAACATGAATAAAAACAACAATAACAACTAAATTGCCGACGTTAAGGACGCTTCTTTATGCGTGAATGCGAGAGTGTGTGCGAATGAGTGGTTCCGCCTGTGTGTGAGTGTGTCTGTGTTGATTGTCTGCCTATGTCGGGGAAAAAGCGTTTTTGCTTCTTCTAATGACGCATTTTGAATTATTAATGATAAACAACAGGAATAACAGCAACAATAGCAGCGAGAAAAGCAACAGAAACAATGAGAACACAAAGCAACAACAATGTCGCAACGACCACAACAACATTGACAACAACACCAACAACAAATCCGACAGCAAACACAACAACAATAAATACGGCAGGCAATTTTCGCATTTGAACGGATCTCGCAACAATTTAAAACCGCTTAAACTCTCATTATACGAAAAATTCGCGCCAAATGGTCGTATCAAACGGATTCATGGCCGTGAGAGGACTTCCGGTTACTTCTTCTTTTGTCTCTTTCTATCTTTCTACAGGTTCTTCTTGCTACAATTTAACCCTGAGTAATTGTAATAATATTGAGAATAATGAATATAGTAATTATAATATCATTTAAAATTCTATCATTTACAGTTTCATTGTTTCAAACTATAATTTTTCCGACGACTTTTTTACTTTTTTTAAACCACTTTATTATGAGTTTCTCTTCTTGACCCCTTTTCCAACTATTTCTCTCTTCCTTTCTGGACTATTATATAAAATATATTAATTTATTTAATATTAATTAAATATTAATGCTTCTAACTAGTGACTAAAAATGAAATTTCTTTCATCATTGCAGTCTTCATTTTTCATATTTCGCTCTTCTGTGTAGTTTTTTTTTTACCTTTAATTTTTTAAAATTTTTGTGTTTCAAAATGTTTCTTTATTCTAATTTTTTTATTTTTCACAATATTCACCTTTTTTTATTTAATGTTTATTGGCCAGTCAGTAGACTATAACGCCTAATTAAATCAGACATATTATTAAAGGATAAGTACAATAATTACAATATTATGAAGAACGAAAACAATATTGAATATAATTAATTGAAGAATATTTTGACTTTAAATATGAAAAGAAAAAGTTAATTAGTAATTGAAAATTTATAATAGAAGAAATTATAAATCTGCGTTGATGGTATGTAAAAATGATATTAAATGCTGATAAGATGATATAGGTTCTTTCTTTCCTAATGAATTCAGTTGTGGTTTCATATTTTGATAAAATTTGAAAATTTGATCTTTGGCTATTATATCGTTGACATTTAAATATAATGTGGGAGTTATCTTAATATTCACCTTTTATTTTTTTATAACATTTCTCGTCTTCATTTTTCTCACTCATTTATCATTTTCCTTTCGTCGCTTTTTAAATGTCTTCTCCTTTTCTCTTATTTCTATTTTCTTAACATTTTCCTAATTTCCTAATTCTATTCCCTTTCATTTCATTTGTTTTCCTTCACCTTCACCCTTCAGATAAACTTCTCCTCTCCATACCAAAGTCGAAATCTCCAAAAGTAAACGTGCTGCCCCCTCGGAAATCACTGCATTCGACGTTCAGAACCCACCGAAATCCACCTCCGACTTCATCATCGGCCCGCATTGAAATCGACAGCTGCCTCTCGCTGTTGACATGGCTGCGTGTCCTCTCGCTCTATCCTTTTCCTCCTCTGTCTCACCTTCAACACCCTCCTTTCTTCCTCGACGTCTCGCTGTCGGAGCCGCGGCCGCCATATTTGTACAAACTTGCCAATAGCTTCAAGCGACTTCCGGTGCCGCTTGCATGCGTTTCATTTCAATCCGCTTCATCCCATTTCGTTTCACTTAATTTCCTTTTCACCCATTCTCTTTCATTTCACATAACTTTATTCCATTTCCTTCATTCCCTTTCATTTTGCATCACTTAATTCCTTTTCTTTTAATTTTCTTCCTTTATTTCGATTCCCTTCATTCCTTTTTCCTTCACCTCCTTTTCCTTTATTACTTTTCTTACATCGAGTTTTACTTCATTCCATCCCGGTTCCCTCTGTTCCATTCCATTTCGTTCCGGTCCACTCAAAGGCAAGACAGCGACTTCCCCCAGGTGAATCTCAAACAAAAGCGAGAGACGAAGGTTGAAAGGAATCGACAACAAATCGACAACGAATCGAGCAGCAGCGAAAGAGGAGTTGTTGTTTTCATTGTTATTATTGCTTGTCTTAGCCAACATTTAGGAGCCGACAACACAGACCCCGAAACAGCCCAACAACAACAACAACCCTCTGACCCCAGCACGTGTCGCCCCTTGGCAAATGTTTGTGGAAAACTTTGAACTCTGTGAGAGGTTCTTCCTCTTCTTTGGTTGGTTCCTTGGTTCGATGCGATGTTGTTGTTGTTGAACGATTTGAAAAGACCCTCGCGATATGTGCGATTATTATTGTAGCTGCTGTTGTTGTTCTATGTTGTACTCTTGTTGTTGCACCTTGTGTTCTTGTTGCTGTTTCTTTGTTGTCTGTCAACCTGTCTGCTCCTCCCATGTGCATCTGGCAGCCAGTTTCCGGTCTCGTTCCTTCTCTCCCTCTCCCTCTTTCTCACTTGTCTTCATATACCCCTCTCCCTTCCACTCCACTTGCTCTTTCACTCATCAGTCTGTCTTTCGGTCTGTCTTCAGCTCGTTTTAAGCAAATTTCGTGTCCCGGCGGTGCCCACCTGTGTTTGCTCTACCATACTTTTCCATCCATTTTAACTCCCTTTTTGTCCTCCTTTCTCCACCTCTTTCCATCCCCCACCCCATGACGTAGCGCGACATACCGTAACGTAGTCTAACACAACCAGGCGTGACGTAACGCGAGCGACGCCAGCAGACGCAGGTCGAATCACGTTCAACGTTTATAAACTCAAAGATTTCTATTTGCATAATATTTGCACAAATCATTGAATTTCTCTCCCAGAGCCAACCTTCGATACTCTCTCTCTCTCTCCCTCTCCACTCTTTCTTTTCCTGTCTCCCTCACGTTCGCCCCTCTCTCATTCTGTGTGTGTGAGTTTTTCTTAACTTTGCCAATTTGCGAACCAGCGATTGAATCGAGGGCATCCCTGAGTGTGTGAGTGAGTCTCGGTGTTTCCCCATGCCTGAGTGTGTTTCTGTGAATGTTTTGTGTGTTTTGTATATTTGTCTGTTTGTATGCAAGTCTGCATGTCTGTGCATTCGTCTGTGTATGCGTGATAAACATATGGTTTTGCATGTTCACGGAATTGATTGGATCTTTTCAATTCCTCGCAAACGGTCGGGGGAGGTCCTGGAGATCTTGAGCTCTCGTCAACTGCAGGCTCTTCTTCTTCGTTGATTTTTTCTCTGTCACAAGAGCATTCAGCGGTTGATGACTGAGTCCTGAGGGTTCCTCACGGTTCCTTCAACCCCAAAACAAGGTTAAATCATGGTTGCTTGGGTTTATTTATTCCAAAATAGGGGTTGTGGTTGTGGGTTCACCAGTGGAGGTTTACAGAAATGGTTTTAACTCACCACAGAAACCTCTTATCAAAAAAAAATCGTAACCCATCATCAACTTCGGCAATAATTTCCCTCAGTAGACTATAATTTCTCCCACATTTACCCATAATAACCCATAATAGGGTACAAACTTTTGCATTATTTCTTAAAAAATCTTTATCCACTTTTTTTTGGCGAGAAAAAATCCATGTGGCATCTGCAGAAATATATAATTATATTATGAAATTTATCGACCAGGAGCATATAATCGTATTTTTCCACCATTCTTCCTCTTTGTATAAATATATATCCGATATAGCATTATAATTTGTCCATTTCCTGTGAATTTTCACCCACTCAAGGAAGGACATTTCAAATGACAGGTCGACATACCGGGATATATGTGTGGAACCTCTATGTAAACAACTTTGCTTGATATGCATCCAGGGGGAGAAAAGGACACACATAAGGCCAATTACCGGCGACAGAGACACATGATCACAATTACAGCGGAGGAAAGGGAGAGTGAGGGAGAGGGAAATATCAACCAGTCAACGACATACATGGAACCGCTCTGAAGTCAGACATATAATCATACACATGACTTAATCGCAAATTAACTTAGTTCCCAGCCAAACGAGCAGAAACCCAATCCATCTGTCTGTCTGCCTATCTATCTGACTGCACGGCGGATGGCTCAAGGCTGTCTTCGGCTGCTCTTCGACGTTCTCTGTCCGTAGCGGATTCCAATATGCAAATGTAGTGGGTTATATATTACATATCGGAAGAGCAGTCAAGCGAATCATCGCCATATCCTTGGCGGGGACAGAGGGTCAGAAAGACAGACAGAGAGGCAGACAAACAAACATAAAGGCAGCAGGTGGTTTTGATTGATTTTCTATGTAGAAGAACATTTATTTTTTTATAGATAGACGATCTTTCTATGAATTTTAATATTAATTCTTATCATTCATTCTTTACAGTATTTTTTTGTTACATGAATTTTTCGTTGTTTTTATACATTGATTTTATTTACATTACCTTTTCGACATTTTTATTGATTTGTTCTCATTATGGTTTCTTTATAGGTATTCTTTCATCATCATCATGATACTCTCTTTATACTTCAATTTATTAATGTATCCTCATTATATTTATTTTCATTCTCATCTAAAAACCCGTTCCCTTTAAAATCGCCTCCACCTTCATGTCTGTTGGACATAATTCTCAATGAACCGTAAGAACTTTATCTGCTACAGTTTAAACAGACATTTAATACTGTTTCAACAGGAATGGAGAGAGGCAGACAGAGAGGGAGAGATCCACAGAGAGACAGTCGGAAAGCAGAAGAACGAACGAACTGTGTGGAGTTTTTTATTTTATCTTCACACCATTCCTTTCCCAAAGGCTTTCGGAACTACGATAGCAACAACTGCAGATATGAAAGCAACAACCACTCTGTGTATCAGATTACCAACAACTACGATAAAGATAGCAATAACAAGAATAACAACAACTATGAGGAGACCAAACCATGTCTAAGAACGCCATGTTTTCAATAGGTTTCCGGTGCAACTTTCATTGAGTCATCAAAACTGTCGTCGTAAAATGTCTCTGAAATTGCCTACACCTTTATCCCTTACTCTCTCTCTCTCTCTCTCTCTTCTCGTCGACAGTCACAGAAAAAGAAAGAGAAAGAAAGCGTAAAGGTGATAGAGGGCGAAACAGAGAGAGAGAGAGAGAGGAACCGATGGCAAACATTTGGTTGCTAGTTTTACGGCCACTTCCGGTTCTCTTGGCTGCCATATTGAATTGCGCCATGAATCGTTTTCGCCTTTGTTGTCGTTGTTGTTGTTATAGTAGAATCTCAGGAAAAGGGAGTGAAAATACAGGGAAATATCGAAATCCTGAAGAAATATTTTCCGTACAGATTCTCATTAGAAGTTTCGCAGAATGTGCCGAAGAATTTTGCCAGATGCCGGTGAAAAAGGGCAACGAAAAATACTGAGCAATTGCATCCAATTAAAGTTGGATTTCACGAGAAATCATTGATAGGGATTTCCAGAGAAAAATCTTTGACTTTGTCTTTGACTAAGATTTTACAAATACTGGGAAATATTTAAATATCAATTTCAATTCATTACAAACTCTTTTGTACTAAAGTAAAGGTGAAGTTTTGACTGGATCTTCATTGGGGGTAAAATATTTCCATTGGGTTTTCTTAATTTAGTGTCCTTTCGAAAGAAACTTCCCATTGGACTTACCTTGAGTCGATCCGTGTCAAGCGGTCCAGGCGATTCAGGTGCAACTCCTTCAGGTGGAACAGGTTGAGCAGCGCCACGGCGGGGATGTGAGCGAAGCGATTGCCGCTCAGGGACAGATAGGTCAGGTTTGTCAATTTCGATAATTGCTGGGTGGGAACAATCTGCAAGGAGTCCAAGAAATAGGGGTGACTTTATTAAACTGGGTTTTCAACGATGGTATTGAAATTTAATTGAGGAGTGAGTTCAATTGGTATAGGATTAAATTTAAAATGAAATTATCCATAATATTATTATCAAAATTTCGAGGAGCATTTAAGGACATTTTTTGTTATATACCTCATGTTTTCTCTTTCCTTGTAGAAGTATTGAGTTTTTCAAATCTGCCAATTCTAAGTAAATATAAATTGTACACTAATTTCCCTTAATATAGTATTTCAAATAATTTGTATATCCTATAATTTATTGTTATATATTGAGTTTTTCAGATAATCTGTTCGCATATAATTCAATTAATCCTCATTATACATAAAATTAAATGCGTAATTTTAATAGTTTTCGGAAATGCTTCCCATACTAAGGTTCCACGAACCTACCACAAGGACATGCATATAGACTTCAATGGATGGGGAGTGATTGGATGGTCAGATGTCTGGAGCATGGATGGCTCGTGGTCAGATGTCGTTTGGTCAAATGTCGGGTGGGCGGTTGGTCGGACGGCAGGTGTTGCCATAATTATGCACTTTAAATGCATGACCTGTAATCAATTGTGAGACGGGAGCGGTCGGGGTTGCCAGAGGTAAATGAGTGACGGAACTAGGCTTGTGAACTAGGAATGTGAGACAGAAGGAGTGGAGGGCAGGGTGAGAAAGAGAGAGAAAGACAGAGGGAGAGATCTAGGAAGATTCTGTGGGAAAGACAAATCGTAATAGAGATTGAGGAAATTATTGGTAATTTGCATGCAAATTGACAAAGCATTAATTCGATGAATTGTCATCCGTTTGCGATCGATCGGCAATGGCTGCGGGCAACGGTGACGAACCCAGGGGTATAGAGGGAAGAATGATGGAATGAAGCATTGATGGAATGGCGTACGTCATCATCATACATCACTCAAACATTTCCGATCCTAATCAAAAGAATTCTGCGGCAGTGGACATGTCCTAATGAGGGCATCAAGTAATATATTTTATTTATTATTAACATATCTTTCTCGCTCTCTCACTCACTGCGCCTTTCTCCATCTTTCTCTCCTTCTCCCTTTCTCCTACACCATCACATCTTCTCTATCTCCGTAAAATTATAGCCATAATGAGATTTAATTTAATGCAATTAAACGCTGCAATGAGTTTTCTCTCTAACACACACACACACAAACACATGCATAAACTATGTGTATGTGTGTAGAAGTTCACGTAATAATAGTTTAAATATTTACCACGCATTTGTGTGTGCGCATGGCAACCCTGGTTTACGTAGCACTTCGCATTAAAATCTAATTAAAAACTTACCGCGAAAATATTTGCTTTGATTTCATGTGGCGAGGTAAAGAGAGAGCAGGAGTCATGCGATAATTATAAAGAGAGAGGGGAGAATATATAGAGAGAGAAATAAAGAGAGAGTGAGATGCTGTGGGAGAGAGATAGTGAGGGAGACAGGCGACGAGATAGTGAGGAGAGCTCTTGAGAGCTCTTCTATAGCAAAGGTTGATGAGAGCGAGCTTTGAAGCAGGTGAAATAGTAGAGTGTTGCCAACTATTTTTCATGGAAGATATCAAGGAAATATATTTCATACATTTCTTATGACTTTTTATTAATTAAAAATTTGGCATTTATTTTTATATTTAATATTTTATGTAAAATGTTCTTTGAAGTTAATTTTAAATTTCTATCATATTTAATTTTTATTCGTTGCAATTTTTACTTCAACTTTTTCTTATTTCTAAATTGAATTTCTTGAATTTTTTTCTTTTAGATTTAATTGTTTTTAATTTATTTTTATTTTCCACTATTATAAATTAAGTATTTTGTAATTTGAGTTTTGTTATTTGAACTCCATTTCCAATTTATTTCTTACTATTTAAAGCCGTATAATTGAAGGAATTCATTTGCTTATTTTGATGCAATTCTCTCTCCCCAATATAATTGTTACCATTTTATACTCTCTATGCTTAGCATTTACAACTTTTTTCTTTCCAATCTATAGACGCTTATACTCCTCCTCTCACCTCTGTCTGTCTCTGTCATTCTACCACCTAATTCTGGTTAATGTTAAAATTCCAAATTCAATTCTCAAATTAACTGCCTCTTGTTCTGAGTGGAACTTTCTTGTAATCTCTTCGACCTTTGCCGATTTTCGCACCATTGCAAATTCCACCAACAAAATAATTTCTTCTTCCCCCACATCCATTCTTTCCATCTTCAACTTTTCCACCTCCTCTTCAATCTCTTACTCCATCACTTTCTCCACCTCTTTTGCCATCTCCTTCTCTAGCCTTTTCCACCTCTTTCTCCAAAGTATTTACCGGTTCCACACACTTTCACCCCTCTGGATATTCATTACCTTATCGAGATCCAGTCGGACCCCGTTCAATCGCTGGCCCCGCCTCCTCTCTCAACCCCCAGCCTCTACCGACACCTGGGGCTCTCTCGTGGTTTTCATTTTCATTCAAATTGCATGATTTTCAGCACTCGTCGACCGTCGGCCAGAGTTGCCAGCGTGAACAAAAACAACAACATCCGGCAGGTATTTTATTTTAATGCCCCTTACAAGGGGTGATGAGGGGCGTGGCAGGGGGCGGGTCGGTCGGTTTGTGGGTGGCCGAATGCTACAAATTTGTTGCAAGATTGATTTTATTGCCGCGCTCAACATTATGAGGACGAAGGTCGATCGGTAGTTGGGGCGAAGATCGAGGAAGAATGGGAATGTTTGGGAAGAAGTTGAGTTAGAGTGCGAGACAAGCACTGAGCGAGTACGTTGAACTGAATGAGAGAGAGCGGGAAGGGTGAAACGAGGGAGAGAGCGATAACATTGGAACGGATGAGAGCGAATGAACGAACGAACGAAACGGAAGAACACGACGTTCGTTTCCGCTTCCGGAGCCCGGTACCAAATATAACTCTTTTTCTATTTTCGCCAATCGCTCGCTCCTTCTTTTTCAATCACTTTCTTCTTTCTCTCTTCTTTTGCTTCATCTCTATTACTCACTCTATTTTTCTCACTCTGTTCCACTCAGTTTTTGCTCTCTCTCTCTTTGTCTCTCGCTACCGTCGGAGTTCGAATATCTTTTTTTTGGCAGCTATTGTGGCTGCAGTTTTTAAGGGTTCTAAATTGTTCCCATTGTTGCAATTGTTGTTGTTGTTGCGATTGATGTTCCGGTTGTGTTTGTTGTTGTAGCACTTGTTTTTGTTATTGTTATGTTGTTGGTGTTATTATTTCTTCTCGTACTCGTTCTTCCAGTGTTGTAAAACAATCAAAAATTGTGATCATTCCTTTTTTTGTGTTTCTTTAGTTTTTGTTTATTTCCCTTTTGATTCTTCGTTCGTACCGGAATTTTTTGGATACATTTTACAACTACAATTACAGCAACAATAACAATCAGAATGAAAAACACGTGCTCGTGTTTTATGTGGGTCGTTATGAGGTTGTTGTTATTGTTGTTTTATTGCTCTTGTTGTTATTGCTTTATTGCTCCAACTCCCTTTGTTGAGTATCCTAAAATAGTAGCCAAAATCGAAGTAGTTTCTTGTATTAGTTTCCACTATTCCTTCTCTGTATGGAGGAGGGAGTTTTTTATTTTCTTTCTTGGTGTGCGAATGAAGGATTTTCACTGCGGAGTTGCCACCTTTTTTGCAAAAATACAAGCTCAAGTAATGAAGAAGGCGGAGTATGAGTTTGGCTTGAATCAGTCTTAAAGGACAAAAAATATAAGATGAAGTGAATGGAAACGAAAAAGAATGATGGAAAGAAAGAGAGGATAGAATTATTAATATTAGTTTCTACAGAAAATTGTGCTTTGGCGTGATTTATGAATTCTTCTGGATTTCCCCTCGGGATAAATTCACTGACTCACTAAACGTGAAAAAATCAAACTTCTGAAAATTGACTCACGCATCCCAGGAACGATCACAAGAGGAGTCTCAACCTCTGACTCTCTTCCTCTCTCAATTCCATTCTCTATCCCCCTCTCCATCGCTCTACCTCTCCATCTTCCTCTCATCTCTGGCCCTTGAGCAGGACGACCTGTTTCAAATGGAATCTAATGGAATTTTCTCAATCTTCGTCATAACATAAATATTTGCAACGCAGTGGAGAACAATGTGAAGACACAAGCACACACACATCTATATTTTTGTACGTATGTGTGTATGTCCAAGATGCAGTCTGCCAAGAGGACGAAAGGATGGAAGGACATGCATTGCGGCAGACTGCATCGAAGGCAACGGAAATAAATACTTAGTCCTTGGAGAAGGAGGAAAATCTACTTAAAATACCTTTTAGTTAGAGTTTCTTTCCCCCTCTCTCTCTCTCTGTCCCTCTCTATCTATCCATCTCTCTTTCTCTCACTATCATAGTCGTAGTCGACGTCGTCTTCTAGTTGCTTTGTTGAAATATGCACCACAGCAACAACAATAGCACAATAAATAACTGAACGTTTATTTCCACCCCTCCTCTTTCTCTGCCTGTCTCGCTCTCACTCCTCCTGTCTCTCCCCCTCTCTCTCGCCATCTCGTTGGCATGCCGTGTCCTGCAATGTCCTTTGTTCGCAAATGAAGTCTTGCATGCCATCGAGCTTCTGTTACTTTTTGGCAATATCCTTCGAGCATGTCGAGACAAACACATGGGTGTGTGAGTGAGTTAGTTAGTGTGAGTGATTGTGTCTATGTGTGTGAATGTGTCTGTTTGTGCATGTGAGGGATATCTAGCTATGTCCACGTCCTTGTGCCAAAGCGCTTGTTTGTCATCCGGCGTATTCGTTGTCCTTTGGCATTTTTACCGCAGGTGCTCGAATGGCCATGGAGTCAGGAGAGAGAAGGGGAAAGGAAACAGAGAGAGAAAGAGAGAGGTGTAGCGTGAAAGGTACCGAGTGATATAGGGAATAAAGGAGAAATTTCTCCGCTCGATGAGATTGTTAACAAGCAGGTGGGAGCAAATTATTGGTTGGCCTAAGTGTATAATTTCAGGGTCTCGGGCGAAGGCGGTTTCCGTGACCTTCTCCTCCCTTTCCTCCCTTACCTTTCTAATTCCTTCTCCTTTCCATGACCTATCCAATTCTATCCCCTTTCACATACTTTCCCTAATCAAAAATAACTTTAGCTTGGGCACCTCTCTCTGGATTATATTGTGGTTTCTGGTCTGCCTCTCTCTCTTTCCCTCTCCATCTGTCTTCCACCCTCTCTCTCCGGCTCCTTCATTCCCTCCTTCCCTCGACACGCGCGTCAATTTATTTGAATTTAAATTTTCATATGAATTCGGACACGTTGGAAATTGTTTTGGTCCCGCATACCGCATGTCCTTGCGTCATATCCTTTGAGCTTCTTCTTCTTCCCCCCATCGCGTCCTCGTCCCCCTCGGCCTTTGCCCAAGTGAAGAATGCGGTCTTCCATTCTGTGATGCGGGACAGTATGTGGTTGCCGTTGGAATTTATTTTGTCATTTCCTTGGTTAGGTTCATATTTTTTCTCTCCCTCTCACTCTCTGCATGCATGTCTCTCTCAAGCAACACTCGACACCACTTGTGTTTGAAACGTCGTCCGTGTGTTGGTGGGAATTTACACTTCTCTGAATCGAGGGCCATGGTCGTTGAAGAAGATTGAGAAATTCGCCTTAATTTGAGGGAATTCGTTTCAATTAAAGCACTGAGGAATTTCAAGTGATTTAAAGGCCATCGTTGCTTCTGGAGAGATCTAAGGCAAATACCAAGGGTCGTTTTAATTTGCAGGGAAATTTCGGGAAAAAGTTCGAAAATAATTTGGGTAAAAATTACGAAAATAGTTTCCACAAAAACTCCTCACGAAGGTTCAAGTTTTTCCAAAGTGGGTTTATGAAGTCGGTTACAGAGAAAATATTGTTGGTTATTGGCGAACATTTGGGTGATTTTTATGCTCTTTTTCGGAATACTTCAAGTGCAGTTGGTGGAAATTTCCTAACAAATTCTCATGGCCAGAATTACTTTAAAAAGTTCCTCAATTAAAGCCAGAATAAACTGCGAATTTGCAACTTAAAGGAGAAATTCCTTGGCGTCATCTGGAGCGATTCTTCAAGGCATTTACATACATGTAGAATCAGTGTGAGTGAGTTAGTGTGTGTCTAAATAAATCTCTCATACACCTACACACCATGGACGAATGCGTGTGTGTGTTTGTTAAGCTTAAACTTTCTACATTTAATGCTGAAAAGTTATGCAAACTTTTGTTGCTTCAGCAACATGTTCCAGGATGATGTCCTAGATCCAAGACTACATGAGAGAGAGGGGTGTTCGAGTGAGAGAGAGATAGAGACAGCTCCGGGCGTCCATGTGTGCTTCCTAGTTGGGTGTTTGAGCGTGTTGGTTGAAATAGCAACACACGGACGGACGGACAGACGGATGGACGGACAGAGACATCAAAGTTATGCTTATTAATATTCGCCTCTCTTTCGCACTGCCCTATCTCTTTCGCTCACTCGCTCGCAACAGTTTTCCCCAACCTCTTGGCGTTGGGGTGGCGGACCGGAAACGGATGTGGCAGCAAATAATGGCCGTGGCAGCCGCATCGAAAGCGGAAACGGAAGCTCGCCCCTCCCTTATCTCTCAATGCCATCAACTGTTGCGAGCAGGCGTTTTTCAAAATGGCGCCCGCCCACCCCGTCGAGTGTGGCTGGTAATGGTAATGGGTATCGTTTGTGTGTGTCTGTGTGTGAGGACTTTTGTGTGTGCGTGTCATGTCTTTCTTCAAGCATTTGATCATCTCTTGATTGGAGACGAATTGTGGTGAGCAAATGGATGAGGCGAGAAGTGTCGAAGAAGAGGAATGAAAAATGAGAATTATATAGGATTTTTTCATGGTGATGATTCTTATTTATATTTTTGAAAGTAATTTATTTTTTCAATACTTATTTTTTCATGCATTTGTTTGCAAATATTTCTTCATGAATATTTCTTTTACGAATATTGGTTCACAAATATTTTGTGCAATTATTTCTCGAATATTTTTTCACAATTTTTATCTTAGTAAATCTCCCCGAATATCGCATTTTATTCCATATGTCGTCATATAATTCCCCGAATTTCACATAATTTAAGCTATTTATAGACACGAGAATTTTGAAATCGAAATCTAGGTCAAACATTAAATTAGAAAATTTCCCCCGAGGCTCGGAAATGAAATTCGATAATATTTTGATATCTCCATTCATTTCCATATCTCTTTCACTCACTGCCTCTCCATCTCTCTGTTTCTGTCTATCTGTCCCTGTCTCTCGCCCATTATGTTGACAAATGGAACATGTCTGCAGCATACATTCGATGCAAATTTCCATACGATTCGCAATTTGTTAAATGAACCAAAACATTTGCGATTCGTGAAATGTGTTTCATTCGAAATACACGAATTTCGTAATCAATTTTCTCTTTTTTGTTTACCACTGATTTGTTTTTCACATTTTTGGTTTTTTTTTCCGAATTTTTTGTTCGTTACTCTCTCTCATTGAGTGTTTTGCTCCTGTGTAGAATATGAGATAGAATTTATACAAAATCGATTGTTGCAAATGTTCCCGCACCTACACAGGTATGGACACTCACACACACACGCATGCCAGGAGTCACATATGGGCGATGACAACATTTGTCAACGTAACTCGAGTCGTTGATGAATATTTATAATTTTCCAGGGAATCGAATCGGATGTTTGATGGATTTTCAAATGGTTTGCGAGTTGTTTCTCCCCGGTGGATTGCATTGTCGTTACTGTTGTTGCAATTGCTCTGTGTTCCCATCATGATTTTCATTTCGTGCAATTTGTCATTGTTGTTGTTATTGTTGTCACTGTTGTCAACTATTGCAAATAAAACATCTTGCTCGATCCACTCAACCTTCCACTGCTCCTTCCGCCCAAATGTAAATTTAATGCATCCATGCATAAAACACGAGTTATCCCAGATTGCTTTTTGTTGTTTCCATTGCTCTCGGTATTTATGAATAATTTAGAATTGTTTCAAAAAAATAAGAATGGTCCAAAAAAAAATCAACATAAATATTGAGGGAAAATAATTCATTTGTGAAAAATTCCAACGATTTATCTCGAAATAGTATTTACTTTTGATGCCTCAATTTATTTCATTTGCCACTAGTCGTATGTGATAAATTCAATTTTAAAATTCGGTGTTTCTGCTCTTTAAACATAATTTACAAACATACAATAAATTATTCTTGATTGAAATTAATAGTGAACAATCCTTGCTTAAAAATATTTAATTTTCATTCAAAGTTCTTAAATTAATAAATAATTTCATACCATTTACATACAGTAAAAATATTTTGAATAATTCTCGAAGAATTACGAACGAATTTAACGAATCCCACTAAAATAAATTATTAGTGAGGAATTTCTCATACAACTTTTTGTATCAACTCTTACTGTAAAGTCACATGTGGAGAAATTATTTTAATAAGAAACGGAGTGAATTCTGATCAAAATTGCTTGCTTATAATATTCATAGAGATCTCATGATAATCCTTAAAATTAATTGAAAACAAAAAGAGATTTCATTCATAATTTTAATTTTTAATTCACTTCAAGATTAAGAAGAAATAATCCAAAGTAATAATCATTACTCGCTTCGGATTTCTCATGAGACCCCACTGTGATCCTTGAAATGAATGAAAACAGAACTCACCGTCAGGTTGTTGTCGGCCACGTCGAGGTGCTTCAGGGTGATCAAACCCTCGAAGGCGCTCAGATCGAGCTCGGAGATGACGTTGCCGCGCATGCTGAGCATCATGAGCTCGCGCAGCCCCTCGAAGCTGTCGTTGCGCACGAACTCGACGAGGTTGTCGGAGAGGTCGAGCGACTTGAGCGAGTGCAGGTGCAGCAGGTTGTTGGCCGGCACGTCGAGCAGCTGGTTGTTCTTGAAGATCAGGATCTCCAGCGACATCATGTTGCGGAAGCAGTGGTCCTCGAGACTGACCACGTTGTTGTTGGTCAGATCGAGCTCGATGAGGGCGGTCAGGTCGTGCAGCGCCGTCGGGTGCACGACCTCGATGCGGTTGAAGCTGAGGTCGAGCAGCAGGAGGTTCGTCAGGCCGCGGAACGCGTCCTTCTGCAGCGAGCTGACCGAGTTCCGGCTCAGGTTCAGCGTCCGCAGCTCGGTCTGGTACTCGAAGTTCTTCGAGCCCAGGGTCTCGATGATGTTCTGCGAGAGGTCGAGCACCTCGAGCTTCACGTAGAAGGGCAGCGTGAACTCGAGGTTGCGGATCTTGTTCCGCGTGAGGTTGATGTAGCGCGTCTCGGGGTTCAGCTGGATGGGCACGTCCTCGAGGGCGGCGTCCACGCAGTTCGCCCGGCTGTTCGCCTCGCCGCCCATGCACTGGCACTTCGAGGGGCAGAACGCGACCGTCGACGCCGGCAGCAGCAGCACCAACAGCAACAACATCGGGTGGACGGTCGTCGGGCGGCGTCGACGGGCCGAGGGTCGCCATCGGGTCGTGATCGTGGTGGAGGTGGAGTTGATTGAGCTGCGAAGGCGGGTCATCGTGTGTGTGCGCTGTGGTGAGTTCGACCGGTGGTGAGTTAGAGGCGTGGTCGTCGTGTTGATGGAGCTGTGGCTGAAGCTGTCACTCAGTTTACAACGGATTGTGGAAGCGGTTGCTCGCTCTAGAGGAGCCGCATGGTCAGCGCTGCAAGAAAAAGAGAGAGAGAGAATATTTTGTTAGTGTTCTGCGGTGTGTTGAGGACCTTGTGGTGATTTTTTAACCGGATTGAAATTATTTTCCTCACCAGAGAAAAATCTATAATAATGAAAAAAAAAATAACGAAAAAAACCATCCATCATTTCAATGCCTTGTCCGGATTTTCCTTCGATAAACCCGGCGAATTCTTAATGATATTGATAAATCAGCGAAGGAATCGTGTCAACGGCAACCCTATTGTTCGGTTTGCACGAATTCATTTCATTCACTTCCCCTCGCCCTCGGGGTATTTCGTGTCGTCCCCTCTTTCGAGACCTCGTCGAACCCTTCGCTCGAGTTGAAATCTCCAATTTAATAATTAAGCAATTAAGACCATGAGACCTTCCACCATGTGCCCCAGTGCCCAAACCTACCCACCCACACATACGACTTTCACTCGCAAGGACAATAACGAGGAGAAGAAGAACAAGAATAACAACGACAACAACAGCGACGTTACAAACAACAACAAGAATGGCAACCGAGCAACAAACAAAAAAAAACGCAATCGGCGCCGAGGACAAAAGCCAAACAATGCGTGGCAATAAGGTCGAAAACAACAACAACAATGAAAACAATTATAATTACAACAACAAAAATTATAAGAACAACAATTACAATAACTACAACAATTACATTAAAATCACTCGCAACCCTCATCATCGTCCTCGTCATTCTCTTCAACCTCGTCATCGAGAGCTTTTTCTCTGCCCAACAACAATAACAATATCAACAACAACAACAATAATAATAATAACAGCCACCACGAAAACAACAAAATAAATGAATGAAATCAAGGAGGAGGCCGAGAAGACGAAGAATCCACCCTCGCTCACCATTCCTTTGTAATAAACTTTCAATAAACTCTTTGCCTTCGACACGAACAAAAAGAAGTGTATTTTCGCCAATGTGTCGAAGCAAAGCAAAGCCAAGCCACGCCCCCCGCCCACTTCGAGGGGCACCACCTCGAGGAAGGCCCCACCCTGCCCCGCTCACTTCGTCCTGCTCCAATTCGTCGTCATGCTTCGTCCTTTTTCTCCTCTGATTGCAGTTTATTAACAATGTAAACGAAAATGCGCGAAAGTGCACGAGGAGAGTACGATGAGGAGAGCGAAAAGGAGAAGAGCACAGTGGATAAGAGAGAGAAGGAGAGAGGGAGAGTGGTGAGGGTTTCATGTGGTTGATGAGGAAGGCGGCGATGGCGACGACCGTCGAGCAAAGTTCAAAATTAAACAAAAGTTGAGGCAAAAGTTTCGTCGGCTTCACTTTTTCAACTTGTTCACCTCCTCACACATTGGAGGCAACACACACACACGCACACCATCCCATCGCCTGAATTTCGCCTGTAGCGTCATCACGTTGTCGTTGTTGTTTTTATCGCCATTCTTTGTGGGGGAAAAAAAAGTTGGCAACGTTTCCGGGAGACACACGCCCCCTTGATGGGCGTGGCAGGAAGGAAGGAAGGATAAAGTCATGTGGATGGTCAGGGATCGCAGATTGGTGTTGTTGTTGTTGCCGTTCCTGATACTGGTGGCAATTGCGGCGGTGTCAAAGTTTGGGGCCAGAGTGTATTGAAAAAGAGGATTAAATTGAGTTTGAAATTGTTTGGAGACTTTTTCGCTTAGCACCAGAGGTGGGCGGGCGTCAACTGTGGGCGTGGGATGAAGGAGAAGTGGAAGGAGAAGTATGAAGTTCAAGGAGTTTATGAAATACCGTGGAGAATTCTCCCAACTGGAAGGAACTTTGGGGCCTTGGGAAATCCGAGGCATTCCGGGAATTCGAGTAAGAATAATTATCAAGAGAAGCTCCCTGGATGGGACTGGGGAGCAAAATATTTTATTTATAGAATTGTTATAAATAAAATAGTAAAAATAATAACTTTGAAAAATCCTGTTAAATGCAAAATTATAAATAACTTTTAGATAACATTTATGGTATACAAAAAAATGCGACATTTTTAATTAATTTAAATCGTTTCATTCCCTATTTTATTCATGTATATTTTTACAACCCACTTTTCCAATTGCCCAGAAAGGAGCTTGGCGAATAAAATAAAAAGGTAAAAATAAACCAATAACCTTCGCCAAGCCCCCACAACAGCCCAATGATTCAATTAACCCTGGATCCTTTTCTAAGGAAACTTTCCAGAGAGAGAGAAGAATAAAGATGGAGAGAGAACAAAAGTGGGATAGAGCGTAAGTGAGAGGAAGAGTGAGTGATGTGCGCAAAGGATTGAGTTTGATTGGATTTAAATTGAATCCAATCTCTGCCTCCCTTTCGACCCAGGTCCCTCGCTCCCCGATCCCGTTGAGGGTTTTCCTTAGAGAGAAAGTGAAGTCGATTTTTAGGCGTCGAAGTTCAAATTGAGTAAGATTTCCTGAAACATCAAATGTTGGATCTTTCCACACGTCATTGGCAGGGTTTTCAATAGAATTTCATTTACTCTATCCTTCTTTCTCTACTCTTCCTTATTCCATCCTTCCTCTCCTTTTCTCACCTACCACCCCCACCCAATTCTCGCTTCAATATCTCCATCTCTGCATGTTGTTTGCAGAGTTGTCAACACTGTCACAGAGATTCCGGGAACAAGGTGAAATATTAGCTGCTTCAAACTTTGTCAAGCACTTCATAACCAACGTCTCCAACGCCACGCACCCTGCCCCCTTCCCCCATCTTGTCGTCAGCCACCCACGCTGAAAACTATTTGCAGAGTTCGGAACCGGAAACCGTACAAAATTCTCCATGTTCTCTTTTCTTCCGCTGACACAGTGTCAGTTGGCGTTTGCGTTGGTGTAAGTACACCAGTGTGTGTGTGTGCGTTCGGCAGCGGGCGTCAACTTAAATTACTTTTAGTTTAAGCCACGAAGTATGCAAAGAAACTTTGCCCCCAAATATGGGATTCAATTCAACAACTGCGGTGGAGAATTCAATTTGAGCGAGGAGGACAAAAACAAGAACGAGGGGGAATTCTCTTAAGGCAAGATTGAAGTGGGAGAACTTAGAGAAAACACCGATTTTGACAAATGAGCAATTCCGATTCGTTTTGGGAGAAATTCCCTTCATAAAGAAAAGGTCCTTGACCTGAGAATCGTGATCGTTACCTTTTCAGAAACCGCAAAACGATTGTCGTTCATTCCGAATCACAGTTCGAACGAGTTCGAAACCTCTCACAAACTTTGAACTTATAAACATTGTCGTTGTCTTCCTTCTCCTTTGTCTCTGTCTCTCTCTCGCTCCCTCCACCAACGTCGTCTGTTTGTTTCTGGCGGAAATGAAAACATTAAAGTCCCGTAAAATTTTATTGATTAAAAGCGCGATGAACTTCGTCGATTTCTCCTCTTTCTCTCCCTATAACACAATCAAACCCTCATTTTTGTAGGAGTGGAAAACTCCTTCTTCCCCGCCCCCTTCCACAGACCGGGGCCAACCATTAGGGTAAAAGTTTTCACCTTAACCTTGGCAGGTGGATCGCGCAATCGGAAAAACGCAGAGGGCGCAAAAGTTGAAACCAATCGATTGGAGTCTACTCCACGCTTTTCACCCCACTCTCTCTCTCTCCCTTTATCTCTATTTCTCTCGCTGCCCGTTGCGAGGTGTGAAGTCAAAAAGTTTTCACATAAATTTCCATTTTTCATGAAGCGAAGTTGGCAACGCCGGCTTTGGTTGCGGTGAGCGCTTTGCATTTGCAGCAAAACCAGGACGAAGGACTCCGATCTGAGGACTCCGATAGTCGGATGGACAGAGAGGGAGAGAGTGAGAGAGAGAGCGGTAGAGTGAGGGAAGCAACAAATAACCAGAGTCAACATTAATTTTGCAATCAAAATAAAAGCAATCTGCAGTCGGAAAGAGAAGCAACGACCGTGGAAGCAGGTTAGAGTGAGAGAGAGGGAGCAGAGAGGGAGAAAGAGAGAACGATGATGGCTCTGAAATGCGATCAAATGATGGGGAAAACTGATAAAACGCTTAGGAGCAGGTGAGGGTGGAAAGAGAGAGAGAGAGAGAGAGAGAGAGAGGAGTGAGAAGGAAAGCAAAGAGACGGATGGAGGGACGGTAGGAAAGAGAGAAAAGCGAGGCAAGAAGGTAGCGAATGTGGAAGAGCTTGGCGGTAAGCAGTTGAAAGGTTGAAATGAAAATGATGGCAATTTTTTCTCGAATGCAATTGAAGGTGTGAGGAAACTTTAAGCGATTTGCGGTTCAACCGATTAGAACCGTTTCGATTTATCCACTTCTCCGACCACTTTATTACCATGAACTGAGATATATTGGAGATATTTTGGAGTTATTTGTCGATGGGATTTCAGATTTCCAAGAGTTTTAAGAACTCATAAACGATTCTATTTCAGAGGTTCTCGTCGAAGACACGAGACCAAAGACCATTGCAAAAATGCTGTCTGCATTCCCTTTAAGAAGCAGCAACAACAATTGATTTATGTTGCCGCAAGAGCCTTTAAATTGCTGCCGAAAATAAAACTCAGTCAGCAGACAGACAGAGAGGACAGAGAGACAGACAGAAACAGAGACAGACAGACAGACAGACAACAAGTCATTTTTATTCTTAATAGCGCAATGACTTCGCTGTCTCCGGCTGCAGACGGTCCCACAGACAGACAGGGAGGGCGATACAGGCGCGAGAGAGACCGAAATAGCGATGGAGACAGAGGTGGATGGAAAGGAGATCGGGGTGGAGTTGGAAACGGAGCCACATGCGGCCACACCGAGCGACCTGCAGACGCAAAGAAGTCTTTGACAAATATTATTTTACACTTAGGAGCCAGTCACGAGGATAGATAGAAAGAGAGCGAGAGAGAAACAGGGTGAAGTAACAAAGAGGTGGAGAAAACTCTATTGTAAGAATTTTCCTCGAGTCTCTGCAAACAAATCAAAAATAAAGGAATTCGTCGCCAACTCTGGGACGACTCTGGGAAAAAGAAATACAAAAATTAAGTACAATAGTTCACAGAAAGTTGTCTGCCCTGGGACACATGGCAAACAAGTGAATAACGGTTTAATGTCTGCAAACTTCCTTCGTATAATCTCATTGTGGACATGAATATTCATAAGATGAAAGATTATCACCAGAGAGAGAAGTGAAAAAAAGAGATGATTTTAATTGGGAGAAATTACAGATCGATGAAACTATTATTTCAAATATGGGTGCGAAAACCTATTTCATTTCATTCATTTAAGTTTTCTCTCAAAATAAAGCAAGATAGGTAAAAATTTGTATATTTAAATTAAAAAATTACTTAAATAGGAAGAAATTGGAGATTTCAAAAAGCATCATCATCAAAATTGTTAAATAAATTTTCATGAAAAAATAAAAATATTAAACTTAAAAAATTTAATAAATACGTAAATAAAAAATTAAATATTGAAAAATAATTTTTTTTTTTTAAATTACAAATGTATGCAACAAAAAACCTTATCAAGATCTGTTTGATCCGTTTCTTTATATTTTTCCTTCCTTCCTCCTCTGCATATTACAAAATACCTCATGAAAATCAATAATTCCCAATACAACGACCACATTTCATTTCCTAATCCTCGATTTTCTAATTCTTGAAATAAAATTCGCTCTGCTACATTGAATTTGCTGTATTATTGTTGTTGTTGTTCTTCATAACATTCTATAATTATGTCATAAACGAATTTACAACTTAATATTTTTCTTAGCCAACGACGTCATCATCAGCATGATCATGATTATCTTCATATGTTGCCTTCTCGTTTCCACCTTCTGCGAGTTTCTCAACCTACCGTGGAACATCTTAATCTATGGGATGACAGTCAACAACAACAATAAGAAGTGTAGATAAAATGGAATTTATGCTATGCATATTTTATGGATAAATACTCGGCGTCTCAGTCTTGTCGACTCCCCAGTGTTGTTGTTGTTGTTGGTTCTCCTAGGCCTCTTTGAGTTGTTGTTGGATTCGCCTGTTGTGTGTGTTTTTTTTATAACAATGTGAACAAAAATGTTGAAAATGGCGCATAAATATTTTAATGCCACACGCAATGTTCGGGGAATTTTCTCCGGAATCTCCCCCATTCGAGTGTATTAATTTTCCCGCTTCGTCGGCTCCGACGGGTACGACGGGGACAGCGAATGAAGGAGCCGAAGGAACTCGGCCTGATTGAGGACCGAGCACTTCATTATGTGATGGGATGATCTGGGATTCGCCTGGGCTGCTGCTGGAGGGAGTGAAAATAAAAATGTCTCCGAACGGGAGTCGGAATCCCGACCTGCGGAGGAGTGGAAATCCCAATGTGAAGAAGAATAAGGATGAGCTTGTGGTGGGCAAAAAGGTTGTAAATAACTCATTTGCATGGGGAAGAATGCGAGTGAGCGAGATGGCAGTAATTGTGTCCTGACTATACCGAAAACATAAACAACGACAATGAAAGTGAGGAAACAACAAGAAGAACAAGGACAATGAAAGTGGGGCTTTTAATGCCTGGAAGTTCCTGCTGTTTTATGATCGAATAAAACCTGTTGTCAATGAAATCCACTTGCTCAAGAGCTTTTACAACATGGAAATGAGGCCGACCGGAAGCAGGTGGAGAACATGAGAATAATTCAGGGATCCATGAACAAAGAACCAGACTTTCTATTGTAAATTAAATTTACCTACTTCGGTATTAAGAAATTTCTTAAAGTCTTGTCACATCGGGTCGGTTGGAGTCGCTCGAGTCCCATAAATCAAGCTAATTAGAAGTCGTTCAACTGAAACTTTAAATTCAACATTTTTGACACCTCGACATAGTCTTTGCTTCGCTCACTCCCATCCCTTTGTCGCCCTTGTCCACCTCTCCCCAAACGTCTGCGACTATTTCGCGCCATAATTTCGTCCGCACGACGCATTGCAACTTGGCAGCACTGCAAGGAGCCATTTTGGCTCCGGTATTATGTGTATTTTATGAGCTCATCCATGGGCAACAAAAACCACGGCAACAAAAATTGCATTTGACGTCATGCTTGCGTAACAGAATAGAAGATGAAGCGGGCAGATGCTTCAAAGCAATAACAAAAACAACTACAACAACGAGACTGTCAACAAGAACAATAGCATCAGAGAGGGGGGAGAAGAGGGAGACAAAAGAATGCGACTATTGCATTAGCAGCAATAAATGATGCCAAAAAGAGGAACAGAGAGAACAACAACCACAAGAAGAACAACAACAATAATGCAGATTGCGACAAAAGCGTGTTTCGCCAGAAGGAATTTCGAGGGAAAAATTGCGATTTGACATCTTTTTCACAGAGTTTTTACGGTTTCTTCCCGGTTTTTTTTTATTCAAGGGGCGTTGCACTTTGGTCGTTGTTGTTGGCTAAATTAAGATATTGCTGAGTTTGGTGGATGCCGAAAGATTGTAGGGGACCGGAATTTAAGGACCAAAGGAGATTATTTCGAGGGGGTTATTATTTGAGGCGATCCTTTTGGCAGCCAAGTAATGAAAATAATTAATGTACTTGCTTCTAAATATTGGAGTTTGCCTTAGGAGCAGTTGTTCGCTATAACCGGTTCATAACCGTTTCGAACCGATTCGATAATTTGCACTGTTTTCTAGTATTTCTATTAAACAGCACACAGAAAACCTAAAATGTATGTTTTCGCTCCAACCGGTTTATAACCGATTCTAACCGGTTCGATTAAAATTGGTCTTAAATCAACTACAACTTTTCGGAACCGTTGGAATCATTTCTTTCAACAAAAATTCTAATTAGCAAATTTTTTCATATGTTTTCTAACCGGTTTATAACCGTTTCTCTTTTAAAACATCCTCACAGCATAAATATCTGCTCTTTTCCCAAGAAAATAAATCAATTTCCCCCCACCAAACAGAGAACAAGACAAAAATTCCCATAAATTTCCCTCATTTCCAAATAACTTCCCTTCAAGCGATGTCAAATAAATCTTCCCCACCCGAAACGAGCTCCACAAATCGCCTACAAATCCAACAAACAAGCCAATCGACTCAAATTTATTAAATATTCTTAAAAAATTAACACGTTCTCATATTTTTCCCCTTAAAAATAAATGAACAATATAGAGGCAAAAACAAAAAATGAAGGCAAAAAATAAAATTTCCGAAAAACACGAGGAAATAAAATTAAATGCGAAGAATTATCGCCAACAGTTTAAAACACACTTTGTCATAAAGCGTTGCCAACAACCAGAAGAACAAGAGCAATGCCAACAACAACAACAACAAGAACATAAACGAGAACTACAAAATCGGAAGCAACAAAAACAACAAAAAGAAGAGAAGTCTTTCGCTTGAAGAACAATTTCATTTGGACGGTCGCCTGCCACTTGGCTCGAGATGCCAAGGCGAGGTCCTCCTGAGGCAGCCACCCACTCAGTCATTGGGCCACAAACACAACAATAACAACAACAACACGCTCCCCAACAACACTCAAGAAGAAAAAGAACAACAACGGCGGTGTGAAGAGTTCTCGTTCCTCACTCACAAGTCCAAGTGGAACATGTTTCATTCTCAACGCGTTCGCCGAAGTTTCATTCACTTCACTCCAGTGGGAGGGAGCAACGATGCTGCCAGATGTTGCGGACTACAATCGATAAATTATAATCACTTTAACGCCCACCAACGGGAGAGGGAAAAACAAGAACAAGAATTGGGCACCCAACAACAACAACAACAAGAAGAAGAATACCACGAAGAAAAAGGAGGAGAACATTTTTCCACAAGCGAAGAAATGATGAACGAAATGAAATGAAAAAAACATAGGGCAAAAAGCGAGTCGCGAGGCATCTTGGGGGTCTGAAGAGACCACGCCCCCTCTCCCCGCCCCGTCTCTTGGGTCTCGTCGCCAGCTGTTGAGCACAATTTACGTTGACGTCGTCGTCGCTCGGTCGGCCGGCTACAAGCGAAGTGTGTTTAAAATCGCAGTTCGCCGAAATCGCTCGACGATGCGAATGCGTCAGCAGACTCGGTCTCACTCCCTCACACACTCTCTTTCTTTCTCTCTCACACACACACACAGACTCCCACACTCACATTCACGTTCTTCCACTTGAATACGACAACGATGATCGAGGACGAAGGAGGAGACGGATGCAACAAATTATTGAGTTCTAATTAGCAGAAGCACCCGAAGAGGATCACGAGCCAAATTATACGAGCGAAGAGATGGAGTGGAAGAGTGTGTGAGAGAGAGACAGTAGTGGAAATCAAAGGAGAGAGATAGAGTGAGCGAAAGAAAGAGGGTTGACAGAGCGAGTGAGAAAAAGATAGAGACCAAGCGCAAAACAAGGTCAAGAGAGGACCGAGCGAAATCTCAGTTACAAGAAGGAGAAACTCGAGGCGAAGTCGAAGAAGGACCTAGCGGGAAAGAGACAGAGAGGGAGTGGAGGAGAGAAGTATATAAATTGCATGCTTGTCAGGAATTTGGAGAAATGTCGCCAAGGGTCGACAAGGATAATGAGGAGTGGTGAAATAGAAGAAGGAGACTGAGGAAAGCACGAGGACAACTGCGTGGGCGACAACTGTTGATATCGAGAGAGAGAGACAGGCAGACACACAGAAGAACACAAGACAGACAAATGGAGCTCTCGATGCGGGTCCAACGAGGTAAACGAGGACAGCAAATTGGGTAACTAATGAATTCCAAGAGGAAAGAGTGAGATGAGAGTAGTTGGGATATTATTGAAATTAGCAATATCGAATAGTGAGAGAGAGGGAAGAATACATCCAAGAGTGGAATATTTTCAATGATAAATCTAACATTAAAATTAATTCTTTCTGGACTTATGGAGAATTTGGGAGTTATTCGAATAGATCTAATTGGAATTAATTTATATTTTCCCCATCTCCAAATCCGGAAGAAATCCCCAATCGAAGTCCCCGAGTCGTAGGTCAAGGCTCTCGTCTACCGCGTGGAGTTCACGAGCAAGTGACCCAGTCGAATCGTATCGGCCTTAAAGCCGAGAGCGAAATTTTAACCCAATTTCACAGAACGTTTTTATCAGTCCACGTGGGACTCTCCGTCCTACTCTTCCTTCTCATCGTTCTCCTCCTCGTGCTGCCAACGACCCCACATGAGTCCGGCGAGCTCTCGGCTCATTCTCTATTTACAGCTTAATTTCCTTCTGGCGAACGGTGGCAACACCTCGCTCGTAACGAAGGGACCAAACATGGTCCACATGGTCAAGAGGGGACGGCGGGGCGAAAGGTCGCTAAATACCGAACAACCTCATGTGATGTCGGCTCGGGGAGTGGCCGGGAGCGACAGGGAGGACGCAAGGGCGGGGTTGAAGGATGGATGTGATCTGGCAGGCAGAGCGGACAATGCCAAGAAAAGGATAATCAAGTTGGCCAAAGGACCGAAGAGAGATGAAAGCGAGGAGAGAGAGGGAGAGAGATGAAGGGCGAGACAGACCAGACAGACGAAGAGGTGGGTAAATCTATTTGGGATATTTCGGCGAAACAGCAACAAAAATTCAGCCAAAGGGATCCCAAAAATGCACGGCAACCCTCGCCTCGTCCACCTCCCCTCCAGCTTTTTCACTTCGCCACCTCGGCTCCGACGAAAAAACTCCTCTGTGCCAAATTAAAACATGGCGACGATGCCATGGCGCTCGCTTTTTTGGTCCGGGTGGCACCACTGCGGCGCTTCAGGAATTAAAATCAATAAAGTTGTTGCTGCCCATGGATCCCGGGGGCCGGGGGTCGAGTCCGTTAACCCAGTGCGGCCGGCCGCGACCTCCCGGAAGGGGGCGAAGGGCGTGGCCGGGGCGACGTCGCTCGCTGCAGCATCATGTGGAGCGAGTCGGAAAAACTGGCAACTTCGCCAAACTCAAATAAGCTGTGAAAATAGGTGAAAAAAGAGGAGCAGATGAGAAGCCATCGGGGAGCAAATAGCGAGCGAAGGGGATCAAAAGGGGAGGAGAAGGGGAGCAGAAGAGGAGCAGATGGGGAACCGGTAGAAAAAGAGTAAAAATAAAGAGCCAACCGGGAGCGGAGAGAAAACTGAATTAAATGCTTGTGCCTGCGGCGGAGCCTCTGATTCCACTCGCCGTCTCTTTCACATCACATCACCTCTCTACCTCTTTCCGTCTCATTTCGTCTCTATGGACTGCATTAAGGCCGGCAACTGGCAGCCAGACTCCGAGGCGAGCAAAAAACGCATAATAAATTTAACAAAAAATAGAGTTTCTGTAGGAACAGAAAATAGTTTTTGTGAAAAAGAACTGCAAACAAAAAAACACTGTAAAAACAAAAATCACCTCAAAAAAACTCTAAGGAAAAAATGTCTGTGAAAAAAAATTTTACTACAAGAAAACTTCTTCAAAAAAAAATCTGGCGAAGAAACGAGTTTAAAAATAAAGTCAAATAATTCGTTAACCGTCAGAAGCAACGCGTTGGAAGTTTTTCCCATCTCACGGGGATTGCGAAAATCAGAAATTAAATTCGATCATTAACTCGAGAATGAATATTCCATGCAAACATTCTCTCTTTCAATCATTTATGTGTATTTGGATAAAGTAATTTTTTATGTATTTACATATTAATATCATTCAAGGGGATTTATTTATTTTTTTGCTTTCATTTTTTACATATTTAATTTTTCCATTATAGCTACACATTGAATTTTCGAATTTGACATATTTACTTTTATACTTATTACTTATTAACATTTTTGTTTTTTTACTCATTTAATATTTATGCATTATTTCTATTTCTTTTTTACATTACTTTAGTTATAGTTTATATTATTGATATATTATTTCAATTTATGTTAGTTCGTAGAATTTCAATGAGTTTTCTTCTATTTTATTTAAGCTATAAATAATTTAATAACGGTTTTATCATGTTTACATTTGAATTCTTTTGATTTTTTTAATTGTCCTGATTAAAGCTTTCATATTTTGTATTTACCTTTTCAGTTAAGTTTTTTTATAAATATTTCACTGAATCACGGAATGCTTCAACTTTTTTCCACAGACCCAAATCCCCAACGACCTCAATTCGATTCATCAGCAGTTTCTTTAATATTCAAATTTTTCTTCGCCCCTTCGTGTGAACAACGACGAGGTCTGTATTTTTTATATGGATTTTCTTCTTGCTCAACTTAAGAACCCATATTTTCTTTAAATTTGAGGTGAAGGTGAACGTCGTGTCACACGCCATCTGCAGGAGTATAATTTTTGAGTTTATTCAAAAAATTCACTCAAATTACACGGTGAGAAAAAGACCGATGCAAGGACAAGTGGTGAGAGAGACAGCTAGAGGGGAAGGCAAAGAGAGAGAGAGAGGAAAATCAATAAAGCGGTCGGAAAACTGAGGCTCGCCGAGTTGCCAACTGCAAACAAGACAAAGCAGACCGAATGAAATGGATTCGAAGAAGCAGGCCAGAGGTGAGAAAAAGTGGCAAATCTACTTTTTAAACCACTTCCCGCAGAGCCAGAGGTCGGCGGGGGTTGCGGGGGTGTTTGCGGTATTTGAGGACCTACACATGTTTTCCATTTATTTGCATGCAAAACTTTTGCTATCGGAAACTTTCAATTTCTCATCGCATTTCCTCCACTTACTCAGTAACCCTCTCTCTTTCACTCATTCAGTTATTCCTGCCCCTCTCACTCTACATTTCATGTTGTTTCTCCATCCGAACTTTGGCACGAATTTCACCTCTTATTGAAAAATCCTCTGTTGCATCCTGCCACGCCCTCCCCTCTACGCTCCTGAGCTCTACCTTCATATATCTTTCTCTATCAACGTCTTTCCTTCTCTCTTCATCTTCCACTCACCGCTTCCTAATGCGATTTAACACTTTGCCACGCGACGCCCGATGACTGTCAGTCAGTAGGTCGGTCGGTTGGAGGATCTTCTTGGGGACGCCAACAACAATAACTTTTACAATGACAACAACTTTGACGATGTCAACTATAACAACAACAACAGCGTTGACGATGACAACAACAACTTCATTCCACTCCCAAGGTGTGTGGAAACCAAGTTTGGCAACAACTTGGATAGTGGATGGAACTTTGATGATGGTGGTCTAAGAGAGAAGGGCGAAGAGAGAAAAGCGGTGCGAGGGGAAAAAGAGGGGGCGTGACACCCTGAAGAGAGGTGTTGCATTTCCGGTGGCCCAGTGTTGCATGTTTAGCGAAAACGACGCTGACACTTGTTTGGGGAGCAATTACGAGAGCGAGCGGGTGGAACGAATGTCAACGAGGACGACGACATCAGCTATATCTATCTCTGTCTGTGCACCGTGATGTGACACGATGTGAGGCAGAGAGAGAGAGAGAGAGAGAGAGAGAGAGAGAGATGGTGGATGAGAAAATAGTGAGAGCGACAGGCGAAAATAGTTTGAGGAAGACTAAGGAGTGAGAGTGAGCGGAAATTGCGAAATGCAAATGTGTTTTGATGAACGTATTTCCGGTTGAAATTAAACTACTTTGCATCTAATAAAGTGCAGCGGAAATTTGATTGGAATTTCGCACTTCGACACCTTCAACTCTGTCTCTCACTCTCTCGCTCACTCTATCGACCTTTCTACTTTCTCTCATCACACTATCCTATCTCCTTCCCATTCTACCTCTCATTTGCATTTCAATTCCTTCCCTCGGGATTCTGTTCGAAGGAAGTGTGGGAAGAATGAGGAGACCGACGAAAGAGGGAGTGAGGTGGAGAGAAAGAGAGTGAGATGAAGACAGCACTCGTTAGTTGCGAATGCAAATTAATTAATTAAAATACCTGAAGTACGTGTAGTGTCGGATGAAAGTGTTCGGAATTCTCGGCAACGCCTGGAAAAAAGTGGAAAACATTTTAATAGTAGACGAAAAAATATCACAATCATTTTAAAGAGTTACCTTAAATTGTATTTAAGTTTGAGGGAAGTGAAAATAGGTTTAGTATTTCAAATTATATTCAATTCAATCAATTCAATTCAATTCAAATTCAAAAAAAAATAATAAAAACTAAAGTGGTTTACGCTTTATTTAAATGTGAATTATTAATTTTAATTTTAGTTAATTAATTTTTTTCAATTAATGTATCAATGTATTATTGGACAATAAATTAACAATTCGTTAACTTAATGTTTCACAGCCCCTCCACTCCTCTCCCTTTCTTCGCCGTCTATCAATTCAATTCATTTCAATTCACCGCGATTCATCGTAAATTCACTTCCCGCCAGTGCTGCCAATTTCACACACTTAGCTCAGCGCGCAACCCACTAAACGCACATGCAATTTACATAAGCTTCGTCACGTGTCCAACGTTGACGGCTCTCTCCCCCTATCACTCTTTCTCCTTCGTCCCAGAGGGATAGAGGAAGAGAGACAGGGCGAGGACGAGGTACAGAACGAGAGATGGAGCGGATGGCGAACAACGAGTGACAGCCTGAAGCGCTAAACGTCAGAAGTCAAGTTGAATTTCTTAGAAAAACCCAACAAGACGAAGGACTAGGCGAGGCGGGAGAAAGACCCGAGGATAGGGAGGGTAAGAGAGAGGGAGAGATAGAGAGAAGGAGGACGAGCGACAGCCGCGACAGGATGATGCGCATGAACATCAATTCACTTCATGCTCGACATTTTGCTACAGGAAACGCAATATTTATGCATATGTTCATGTGAAGGCATACATCATCTGCACACAAACACACACACATACGTATATAATGCAAGTTTGGGTCTGTGTGTGAGGAAAATCGCAGCGCGGAAAATGCCGAAGAAAATGCAGTTGCAGACGAGGAACTTGAGAGCCGAGCCAGCAGCGAGAAAAGAGAGAAATAGAGAGAGAGAAGGAAAGTCAGAGAAGAGAAAGGTGGAGAAGAAGAATAGAGAAAAGCAGTGACAAATTCATGAGGTGGAAGCGAGAGCGAGAGATGACATCGGAATGAATGATGATTGAATGAACTATTAACATGCATGATGCATGATGATAAACCGACGCGAGACGAGTGAGCGAAGTGAATTATGATGAATATTTGATGAGATGCTCAACAAGGATGAATCGCAGGGAGAGAGAGAGAGAAGGAGAGAGAGAGGGTAAACGAGAGATAGAGTGAGTTATCAAATGAACCATGAATCTCATGTGTAGTGGAAATGAACTGGAGCTGACGATGATGTTGTGGTGAATGGTCGAAGTGAACTGCAAGGAGTTGAAGCAAACAAAGATCTAGAATTCTTGAAAATGAAGTGAATGGGAATAAAGGAATCAAAATTGAAAATTGAGACAAAAATGGTAAGCAGTATAGAATTATGATCTAAAAAGGTAGAATAAGCCGCTGTAAAATAAAGAATGAACCGCTGGAAAACTGAGAATAAACCGCTGAAGAAAAGAGGTTGAACCACTGGAAACTGGAGAATTAACCGCAAAATGGAGAATGATCAACTGGAAAACGAAGAATAAACCGATGGAAAATTAGGAATTAACTACTCTGGAAAATTCCGAAAAATGTGAGAAAAATGCGGAAAAATTATATGGGACAAATTACTGGGAAAAAATAATCCTAAAATATTGCTTGAAAATCGCCGCTGAACAGAATTCGGCTGATGGAGTTGAATGTGATGGAACGGATCGGGAATTCTCTTAGCATCACTGGGCTAGTGAAATCACCTCGAAATCAATTGCTAGAAAAAACAATTCCATTGCACAAGGGGAACAAATTAATTTGCTGCCAAAACAGTGTTGCCAACCGTTTGCTAAGGAGACAAGCCGAAGTTCGTTTCGACAGCAGAAGGAGAAACTTCAAAATTATAACAACCGAGGCGAATGGAGCGGATTATGCACGCCGTTTGGTGTTATGACGTCTCTCTGAATAAGAATAAAATCAGTGAAAACAACAACGACAACTACAACAAAAACAAGGCAACAGCAATCCCATTCGCATTAACACGACCAGCAGTCGGAAGGCATCAGACGAAGCAGAAGACGACCACAACGATGATGATGATGAAGAAATACTTCGAGAGGAACGAAATCTCCGCTCGAGGAGAGAGATAAAAATAATAATTACTTCTTGTTGGCCGGTCGCTGTGGAAGGGAGGGAAGAAAGAGAGACAGAGATAGCAAGAGGGATAAGCAGCGAGAACATCGTCAACAACAACAACAACATTCACTACACGCAGTTTCATTTGAAGTCACGTTTTTTCAGCACGATTAAAATCGTAATGATTTCATTCTCGAACGCAGATCCGACGTCTGTCGCCCCCTCTCAGCCGCTCCAACGCCATCTCCATCGCCATCACCACCACCATCTGAATCTTCGACTCGTGCCCCTCCCCCCATCGCGCACTGAGACGAGGTCGAGCGCTGTCGGAGATAAGCGTCAATTGGCAACGCTTGATTGGGAGCTGAGGCGTGTGGTCAGAACCATCGGCTCATGCTAACGAGAACGCGAGGATGCTGAGGTCGGGGTGCAGAGGTTGCGATTGAGGCGATTGCGATTGACGTCGATAAGAAAGTTTCTCCAAGTGAAATTACAAAAGAAATCAAATTATGAAAATCATGACCGTGTCGGACACGCAGTTTAGCCAGAGATTTTCGGTCAGATTAGGCGACCGACCGAGCAATAAAATAACTTTTACGACCTCGGCGAGGACGAAGACCGGCTGCTCGGGGTGTGGGAAATTTCTAAAATAGTTTTCGAAATCGGGGTTTTCGTTTTAGTTCGGATCCGGATGAGTGGAATTGAGTTGTAGTAATTTTATTTTATTTTTCTTATCTCGATTGTTTTTAATGCTGTTGTATTTTATCTTAATTTGAATTTATTATGCTCAATTTTATTTATTTATTTGTATTTATTTTTATTACAATTTGTATTTTATATACTTTATTTTCATTACTTTTATTGTTATTTGCTTTTTATTTTAATTACATTTTATGTTATTTTAAATTATTTTGACAAATTTTAGTATGATTTTTACTTTATTTATTTATATTAATTTAAAAAGTGAAAAGTATTTTACTTGATAAGATTTTTGAAATTAAATTTAAAATTTATAGAAATGAATACATTTTTTTTTAATTTCTATATTTTTATTATGTTTTTTTACTTGTAATATTATTTATTTATTTTATTAATTGTTCAATTATTTTTAATTTTCTACATCTCATATATATATATATTTCTATATGAAATTCATTTGTATTTTTAATTATTTCACTAGCAGAAAATTCCATCTGGGGCTCTTTTTACTTCTGTCCATTTTTCCTCCCAATCCCTCGTTATCCGAGATCCCCCGTGTCACTTCCTTCTACTTCTCATAACTCTTCGTCTCATCCCAACTATCTCTCTCTGGCTCTCACTATCTTTCTCTCATCTCACAACTACTTCCCCGGAACTTCTCGTCTTCTTTGCTCCTCACAATTTTTCCCCCGATGGCGGCGAAGAATCTACTTCTCCAGGACAGAACGAGAGAGAGAAAAATGTCGGGGGATAAAGAGGGCGAGTGAGATATAGATATAGAGGGAGTGAGGTAGAGAGAGAGAGTGAGAAAGGCGAAATCCCTTCTGTCATCGCTATCAAGTTACTGAGCATGGAAATAGACGCCATGGAGCGCATATTTCACCCGCATAACTTCCACACTTTAGTGGCTGTCAATGTCACCGTCACCGTCGCAGTTTCAGCTCCAGCTCCCTCTGACCTCTGGTCCTTGTCACGGTGGCGTCTCCTTCAGACATCTCTTTCTTCCTTCTGCTCTTCCTCGTTCTTCATCCTCACGGTCTTCCTCATCGTCCAACTTCCCAGACGACGACGCAGCGCGGAAGATTGTGAAAAAATAAATTTTCATTTTGTCATCACAGAGCGACAGACGGACGGACAGACAGGCAGACCTTACGTCTTTCATATCACCTCTTCCTGCTTCCGTCCCCCTCTTTCATCTGTCTCCACCCACCCACCTCACCTCACCTCGCCCATCTCGGCATCTGCGAATCCACCATGATGTCGTCGCCTCCGCCTCCAGCCGTTGACTGCGGCGATGATGAGGAATTTTCGCACATGCTTATGTTGTTGTTAATGTAGTTGTTTGTTGTTACATAGATTGTTGTGGGTCTCGTTATTGTTGTTGTTGTCATTGCTCTTGTTATTGTAGTTCTTGCTCCCGCTACTTTGGTTGCAACTTCTTCGTCTCCCTCATGGAACGAAAGGATTTTCGCGTTCGACTTCACTTTCTCCCGAGATCCCTTGACTATTACCTACACTCGCTCTCCCTTTCCCACAATCTCTCTCTTTTTTTCTTTCTCACTCCCTCTATTACTCTCCCTCACTCAGTCCCTCTGTGCCTTTTAGCGGTTGCCGAGACGACTAAACATGTCAAGTGGGAAATTATTACAAAAACAGATTTCTCCCCCTCCCCACCAGCCACCCAAGTAGTCGTTGTTGTTGTTGTTGTAAATGCACCGAAGTCACTGCAGGCGCCGGCATTGGTGTCTGAGTTTGTGTGTGCTGGCTTCCTGTCGTAAGAGGATCGCGAAGTGTTAGAAAAATATTGTTATTTCATTGCCAGCGAGTGACAGGAACACCGAGGGACTGAGGGAGTTGATGGAAGAAAGAGAGGGTAGAGGGAGAGAGAGAGAGAAAGAGGGAGTGAGAGAGAGGGAAAAATTTCCCAATTATGGGCGGGAAGTGGCTCCCGGTGGGCATCACTGGGTGAATTGTGTGTGGCAGAAAATCGAGAAAATTTAATTTAATTCCCGATTCGTTTTATAAATATTTTGTGTATTGAGGCATTCATTGAGAGTCATCGAATGGAATCAGATTCGAATCGAGAGAGAGCGAGTTTTATTGGAGGCATGTGGCTCTTGACATTTATTTCGACACTTTCTCCGCCCCCAACCCCCCCCCTCCTTCTTAGCCTCCTTCATCACCTCCTTCCAACTTCATTCCTTCTTATTGAATGGTTTCATCAATTGCTCATTTCGGTTTTCCTCGAAAAACATTCGAAATGGAAGAATGAAGAGGAGGCCGGATCAATGGGAGGCTGGCGAAGGAGGGCGACGGCGAAGACAATGATGATGATGTTGAAGACGATGATGATGAAGACTGTGACTGAGAGCAGCCGCTTGACGTCCCCAAAGACAACGCCAGCGATGCCAACGTCGACGACGACGACGACGGTTGATTGAACAGCTCTTAAATGACAAACGGAACCCTCGAGCTCTGACAGTTCCGATTCATCGTGGCAACACTTTAGTGTCCATCTGGAGGCGACGACAACATTCCAAGCGCCGCGACAGACAGACAGAGAGACAGAGACAGACACGAGGCCACGTGTTCTCAATGATTTACGACCCACTGGGAGCCGTCGTTCGTCCATCGCCAGGCGCTCGCGCTCGTGTCCGGGTGACGAGAACGACGAAGACGAAGGCTTTCGCGGACAGAAATCCAAGAACCACTTTGGCTTGGACGCCTTCCTGGTTGCCTGGGGCTTCTCCTGGCTCTTGTACTTGGGCTTCGGACTGGCCTCCTTCACCTCTGTTCCTCCTCCTACTTTTCTCCTTCTTCACCTCTGCTCCTGCTCCTCATTCTCATGTCTCCTGAGGGCAATCGATTGGAGAACCATTAAACCGAGTCTCGACCACGATCCACATTCAACTACTTCCCTGACGTCCTCTCTCTCTTCAGTCTCCTCCTTCTGTCTTTCTATCTCTCTCCCTCCCTCTTCTTTTCTCGGCGCTGTCAGAATTGTAATGTCCCAGCGACAGGACATCAATCAACACCCGTCGTCCAGCTTCCCGTCCGACGGACGCTGCCTCGGGCTCCTCTGCATTTGCATTCGACTGCAACAGCTTGCGTTGCATACTTTTTGGCGTCGGAGGCCTCGATTTAATGGAGGATGAAGTTTTTCCTGAATTTTACCATTTTCTTATTTATTTATATATGTTTTCATTGATTTTTTCTTTGTTATTTCAATTTTATATTTTTATTATTTCATTTTATTTTTATTTTATTTTTCTACGGGAAAATTACTACGATTTTTCCACAATAATCATATGTCTGTCCGGTGAAGTGTTTAGCTATATTTTAGCCTTCATGTCAGGCCATTTGACTATTCATCGTCCATCTATTCAACTATTTTGTATAGACGTACAGGTCTCTTCGCTTTGTCCATTCGATTGTCCGTCTGTCAATTCGATTGTGCGTCTCTCTTTCTGTCCCTTCGCCAAGTGCCTGTCCCCTCCCTCCCAGCTGTCTATCTCTGTCCCCCTCTCTCTCTCTCATCGTCTACCAAGCTCCATTCTCTAGTTAAGCATTTGTGTAGCTCTTTTATGTTCTCGTTCGGAACCAATTTATAGTCCATCATTAAAACGGGGCTGCTTTGTTAGCTGCTGCTTCTTCTTCTTATCCGTTGCCACTCCCCTACCCTTCCCTCCCCCTACCAATAGATAGGACGGGGGGGATTTTTATGGCATTATAAAAGTGATTTTTATGGGCTTTCTGATAGATTTAATTTCGTCTGCGAGAGACAGAGGGACGACCGGGCTTTCGAAAGGCGGGTTGTGAAAGACTTTGGGGAGTGGGAGGGGCGTGGCTGCCAGTGGGCGGCCCACTGATTAACATACAGACACACTTCATTAGGCTCCAGTGACATGAGAGGCATTTTAAAGGGTCGTAAAAATCGCATCGAGCCTCGGCAACGATGAAACGAGGGGCGGTTGGCGGTTGGGCGAGGACCAGTGCTGCCAAATACCGCGTAATCCCTGGGTAGCCATGGTGAGTAATTAATTAACTTTGATTCCATGTGGACCCGACCTCCCTGAAGGCTCTTTGAAGCAATCGATGAGAGAAAAGTTCTTCCTTTCCCACTCTCGTCGTATTTCGCGCGATATTTTCGATAAAATGTTCTCAGGTGTTTCCACCGTTTATTGCCAAATAAATTCCCATCCAGCAACACAATCACACACGAACGCACACACACAGACTCAGCCACTCGATCGACCGACGGGGAAAAATAATAAAAAGCTTCTGAAAGAGTGAGGAAAATGCTCATGCATGCCAGAGAGAGCGAAAACAACAATAACAAAAGAAGAAGGGGGTGGAAGCGAGAGTGAAAGAGCAATAAACTTGCATCAAATCTCTCTCTCTCCCCCGCCTCTAGCGCCCTTGCCCTTGTGGTGGATAAAAACCCTTACGCAAGGACACCACTGAGTCCGGAGGAGGAGGAAGAGCGGGAAACCGCAGACGTAGCGACAGACGAGGTGAGGGAGGGACGAACGGATCGGAGCGAGAGATGAAGGTATGGAGGGAGAAATGAAGAGCTGGAGGGACAAAGGGATAAAGAGCTGAAGGACAAGAGGATGGAGCGCTGGTTAGATGGAGAGATAAAGGGTGGAGGGAGGAGATAAAAGGACACTAGGAGAACTGAGAGGACCTGCAATGATTTGATTGAGGGGATGGATAGACAAAAGAGGGGATCAGGCTGGAAGAGAGACAGACAATCAGAGGGGCAGAGGCACAAAAAGACAGAAAGACATACAAAAGGATAGACAGAAACAGTTCAAAAAGCCGACAGACGAGAATCTCGACATTAAATTGCTGCCGACCACAAATTCAGGAGCATTGGAAAACGAAGAAGAACAAGGACAACAAAGGCCAATTGAAGAAGAAGAAGAACAGGCGCACAAAAGGCATCTCCCGATCCACCACAATTCATGTGCATTGACGCAATATTCACCACGAATTAAGTTGAATATCGAGTTGGTTTTAGTTTGGTTTCTCGACCTCGATCCTCTCGCTCGATTCAGCCCGTCGGGATTTCCATCGGCTTTTCACAGATCTTTCTGCTGCGATGGACATTTGGTGAAGGTCGTGGTGGAGGTGGGAGATGGTTTGAGGTGGGTGTTGTTGTGTGGTGAATCTCGTGTGTGAGGATTTCCTTTGTCTGCTGCGGTTTTCAGTCCGCGAGTTACTTTCATTTTCACCAGAATGCAAATAGATTTTGGATTTTTCCACTTTCGCTGGGATATTTTTTCCATTCCACTTTTGTTGCCTCAGTCTGTGATTTGAAAAATTCCCCCTCCCTCGTTGTTGTCAATCGAATCGAGTGCTCACTGTGGGATTTACCCCGCCCCCGGAGTCCCTTTTGACCACTGATTGGATACCCCAGGCTTTTAGTCGGTGTTTGCTCTGAGTCAGCCGTTTCCGTTTCCGGTGGCCATTTTGTTCGATTTCACTTCGAATATATAGCTGGGATTTTTCTTTATTTATTCCGGTCGATGCGAAAGCGGCGGTTGAGAAAAGTTTTGATTGAAATTGAAATGGATTTTTTTTTTGTTTTAGGAAATCGAGGACATTTTTTTATTAAGTCATTGTATAATGTCTGACGAGGTTTCTGATATAAAAAAAATATATTGACATTTTTGATCAAAATTTCTTTCTCTTTCAATTGCAAAGTTTCTTACTTCATTTTGTTTAATAATTAGTATCAAAAATGTGTCCTCAAATTTGCGGTTCGTGGAAATTTCCCCACGCATGGGAAATTTTCGAAGTTTTGATATCTCTGCTCTTATGAGGCCGCCGAAATGACTTCGTGAACTTTGCATTCGCTTCGTACCGACGACAGCGCGAGGATTCTCTTTAATTTGGCATTATCATGCGCCGAGTTTCATAAGGAACCTCTCTCCCTCCATCACACAGACACAGTCACCAACACAGACACAGATGTGCCACACACAGACACAGAGACCGAGGACATTAGGCGAACTCGGGCGCTGGGTTGGGACGGGCGCTAATGACGTCTATTAAAAAAGAAATATCATTAGCATGCGAACGTCTCGGCGACGTCTGATCGACGGCGAACAGGGTTGCCAACGGCTGGCGAACTGTTATCGGCAGACAGACAGACAGAGAGACCCGCAGATAACCGGAGACGGAAGGATGCGAAATGGCGACATTGAAAAGTTCTGCCTGGCAACACTGTAACAGGAAATTAAATAATTTCAGCCTCGAGCTGGTGAGTTGAGGAAATTTGGAAAAATATTAAATACAAACACATCGACGCACACAAACACAAGCATATCGACACACACTCACACGAATACTAATAAACAAGACCCACTCACGTGTGTCTGTGTTATTTTCGGCACCCGTGGGCGTTGGTAAATAATCATCGCGGCATTTAAATTAATTTCCTATGCGTGGGGAAGTTTTTCGCCGATAATAATCAATTAATTTTAATCGTCATAAATCCATTAAGGACTTTTCGGAACCCGGCGAGGAGTGGGCGGGGAATGGGCGTGGGCTGATCAGTGATTTGGCAGAATTATGCATTTTATTTAAACATGATTCTGGATTTTTCGGAGGGGGGCGACGCTAATGGATTTTTAATCAAAACTTCCGAAGTGTGAGAACATTAGGTGGATATAGGGATTAATTGGCTATAGTGAAAATTACAATTTCGATTTTTATTCCAATTTAATTTCACACCCTTCAAAATAATAACTTTAAAATAATTGTCGAGAATCAATTTTAAATAAATGCCTTTCTTGAAAATCAAAATCAATATAAATAAAGAAGGAATAAATCTCACTGAATAAAATAAATCTTCCAAAGAAATTTCAAGCAAATGTCTTTCAAAAAACTCACAAATTCCCGCCACAAAAAAACCCCCACAGTGGAGAATTGTGGTGACTTCGCCTGTTTGTTAAATTAAAATGCAAAGTCAATCAACTGTGCACATTTTATATAAACAAACAAATATTTGATTATCATCAGCCGTTGATTTTGCTGTCGCTCACAACTGTTGTAGTTGTTACTGCTGCTTTTGTTGTCGAGGTTGAACAACCCTTTAATTGCGAAAACGTGAACCGTCCACCGTATGAATAATAATAATTCCGACAACGAGCTCGTTAACTTCTGTTAAAAATCGCATTTTAAATATCACGATCTCCCCCTGAACTGTCTGTCCACCCATTTCGTCTGTATGTCTCTCTCTCTTTTTCTCTGTCTGTCCATCCGTCGGTTGTCCATCAGTCCGCCTGCCTATCTGTCCACTCATCCACACGACCATTTGTTTGCTCTTCTCGTTCGCGAAACCATTTGCTAAGAGCGCTGTTTAATATATCTCGTTGTGGTAGTGGTTGTTTTTGTTATTGCTATTGTATTTGTTGGCCACTGTCCATAAAATTGACCCCAGACACGCACACGCCACACATTTGTGGGCGGGGGAAATTAGCGTGCAAACGACGAGGACGAGAAGAGATCGAGGGGAACTGACTAAATTTTAAACTGCAAACTAATGGAAGTCGGTACTAGGATCGAAAAGAGGAGGAGTAATCGGAGGAAAGCGGGATCATCTGGGAGTTCATGTCAACGACGAAGGTGGGGTCGAGAGAAGGAGATGGAGGTCGGTTATTTGGAACCCTGCGGGCTCGTAACGATTTCGCAATTTCCACCTGATTGGACTTCAAGATTCTATCAGAAACTCTCCCCCTCGTCCTCTCCACTTAACGTCGTTCAACTCAGCGGGATTTTCACCTGAGACTTAATTTCATTCTCATCTACTTCCCATCTATTTCTTATTATTTCTATTTTCTCCTTCTCTTTATTTTACTTCTACTTATCGTTGCCCTATAACTTATATTTCTATTATTTTTCTACTAATATTTTCTTCAACTTCAGCTTTTTCTTTCTGTCTTGTTCCTCCCTTCATTTATCCTTCTTCCTACTTAATTCGTTTTTGTCCACATTTCTCATTAACATATTTACATTTCCCTTTATTTCTACATTTTCATAATTTTCCAATTCTCATTTGACTCCTATTCTATCACTCCTACACTAATCTATTCTTCTTTTACTCATTACAATAATCTTCATGATTTTTATATTATTATTTTTGCTCCACTCTTTGACCATGTTTCATCTATCCTTGTGAATATTCTTCCGTCAATCTCACATTTTTCTCACTTTTTACCTAATTTTTCTCTTTATTTGTTTTTCCTTTATTCTTTATTTTTTATTCCTTCTTTCATATTCATCATATCTTCAACTTAATCCAAAGTCTTCTTCAGGTTCAATTGTTTTCTCCTACTCTGCCCCCATCATCTTCATCGCCCTCTGTTTCTCGGTGACCTCCGGAGCCTTTTCCACCTTCGGTCTCTCTCTCTCCCACCGTCATTCGTCTCCCTCTAGGCCTCATGCATATTCACCACTCACATGCATTAAATTGTTTGCATCGATGGAGATTTGCATTTAACCTCGAGAGGCAGAGGGGGCGGGATCGTTGGACAGAGAGGAAGAAACGACCACTTGCTGTGGGACAACAGAAACAACAACACCACCAACAAAACAACAATAAAAAAGTGGCCAATTGCCGGTGTTGTCAAGTGTGTAATTGAGGGCATTTATTTATTCATACGCCGAGAGTGCGACCGAGAGCGAGAGAGAGACAGGTGGAGAAACCGTCGGTCACAGAGGTTGCCGCCGGTGGACGGATAAACATTTTTCCTGACCACGGGCGATCCTTCGTTCTCCATTCCCTTCCTTCTTTTATTCCAATCATTTCATGTTTGTGAAATGTTGAACAGAAGTTAATTGATTACGTAGAAGACTCGAGTCAAAAGGCAATAACAATAGAGACAACAAACAAAAAAAAAACAACTAAAATTCCAACAACATCAACAATTGTAACAACTTCAAACAATAAAAATATTTACAACAATAAAAGTAATGAAAAAGTTATTGCAACAAAGTCATATGTGTTAATTTTTGTTTGAACTCGTTTTCAATATTGTTTGTCGATGCTTGTTTTTGTTGATTGGTGTTGATTGTTTTGTATAATTGTTGTTGATTTGACTGGAGTTTTGCTTGCAGTTGTTATTGTTGTGGTCATTGTTGCTGTAATTGTTGTTGTTGTGGTGGATTAGTGTTGGTTTTTATTGTTATTGATTTTGTTGTTGACAGTGGTTCCTGCTATCGTCTCTTTCTAACAATCGTATTGTTGTTGCTATGATCATGAAGTGCAAATTGAAGGAGGAGGAAACAATGAGAACGAGATAGAGATAAAAAGTGTGAGAGAGAAGGGCATAAAGTTATAGAGGATACAGAAATATCCTATTCAGATACTGATGGTAGATGTCTCTAAAATTCACATTATTTTGTTATATTAACTTCGACAATATATAGTTTATTTCATCACATTGATAAAATTTGAATTCCCAATGTACCCAATGATTTCATCTTGATTTCAACCCAACTCTCCACACTCACCACATTCCAGACATTTTCAACACATCGATATTCGCTTTCAACGCACTTGGAAAATATTTCATGCATATCTAATACCTTTCACACGACCTCCACAAACAACAACAACAACTACTATTTCAACTCTTTTTTATGCTATTTTTTTCTCTTCTAATTTTTTCTTCTTTTATTCAGTCGCCTCGTTTCGTTTGTCGTTGTCTTGACATCCAATAAATATTGAATTATTTTTGAAACTCGATATTTTTTTCAATTTGTTTGAATGTGTGTGAGTGTTGTCGTTAGTTTTGCCAGTGTTGCCAACGACATCCGCTGCAGCCATCGTTCGCTGCTGGTCGCATGGGATTTTGAAGCACTTTTAAAAATTACTCATGCCGCACTTTCGTCTGAGGACTTTTTTGTGGGGTTTTTTATTGTTTTTGTAGTTGTTAGTATGGTTGTTGATGGAGTAGTTGTTGTTTTTGTTGCCCATGCCGTAGCGCGGAACGAACTCACTTTTTGCTCTCCCCATTTGTTGCATTCGCCAAATGGTTCTTCTCGAATTTCCATACGGAGTGCAGCAACCAGTGGCAGAGAGAGGGAGACGGAGAGGTGAGTAAAGTGAAGGTGATCGTGGGCGAGGTGGGGTGAGGCGAGGTTAGGCGAAGCAATTGGTTAAAAATGGCGCAACCTGCGGATATTATTTTTCACTTTTCCACATATGAGTGGAGAATAAATTGACTTAAATACATGCGATTTGTTGGTTGTTCGTTGTTGTGTGTGTGTGTAGTATGTATGTGATCTGTCAATCCAAATTGTTTTTCTTGATTTTTCAACCCCATCGAAAATAGAACTATGTATGACAAAACAAAAATCGAATAAAAGTCTACAACACTTGACACATTTGTAAATGTCTACACAGAAATCAGTTTAAATTAATTTTTTACAATTGATTTTGACAGCTCTTGGGGTGAGCAATCGAGTCATGTCGTGTCACTTGGTGAAATGCTTCACATGTTGTCCTTGTCACAAGTGTTGAGGTTAATTGGAGAGCATGGTGGAAGGAGGAGGTGAATTTGAACATGAATGAGGTGAATATGAATGTGGAGAAGGTTGAATTGGTAGAGAGAGAGAGTTATTGATGCAATGCAATTTTGATGATTTTGATGCATTAATTAAAATTTAAAGAAAATAAAATCTCATGAAATGGAAAATTATAACAAGAGGAAAAACAAAGAAAAATTCATATCATACAATTTTTGAAAAATGAAAAAATTCCTTGAAAATTACGAAAATTGAGTTTAATATTTCATATGGTGAAATTTAAGAGACATCGAAATTTCATCGTACTTCAAATCAATCTCAATACGGTGAATAAATAAATCAGCTCAAGTTTATGGCTCGAACAGAAACCACTTAATTTCCCCCTCTCTTAAGCGACTTCCACCAGTCGCTTCCACGCTGTTAATTCCTCCTTGATTTCCTCTACTTATGCTCCGTCTGCTTGTTCTTGTTCTTCTTCTGCTTGGCATGTCACGGCGAAATAACGGTACATCATTGTTTTACGCTTCTCAAGTGTCTCATGTGACAAATTGATTCTCGAATTCCTTAAACTCCGCCCCTCTTCTCACCTCTTCGTCTCCTTCTTTTTCTCCGCCTCCCACTTCTTCGTCTCCTTCTACTCTCTCTTCTTTTCTTTCTCCTCCCCCTCCTTCTCGCTGTCTCCTTCAGGTTCTTCGTGTCTGTCGCTCCTGAGCTTCTTAAGCAGCTTCTGAATGTTATTGGTTTTTGTTGGTCTCGTTAGTGTTGTCGTTGTTTATAGTATTGTTGTTGTTGTTTATAGTGTTCCTGTTGTTGTTGTCTCTGCTACGTTATTATTGCTTCGTTATTATTGCTTCTGGCGGATTTTGCGCTACCAGGTTCAGAGTGGTGAGTAATTCGATCCCTCACCCCTAACACGAAGTTGCCCCAAACGACACGAAGGTAATTCGACTGCTTGGCAATTGTTTCCTTTATTTCGAGAACATTTTCTTCTCATTTGAGGGAAATTATATTCGAATGGTGCTTCGGAAAATGTTATTTGTCAGGTGTTTCGAAAAAATTCAATTCCAATCATAAACTTCTGTATAATGTTTCCCAATATCGATGTGCATAAACTAATAACAATCGACAAGAATTCACCATCGATAAGAATTCACAATTGAAAAGAGTTCACCATGGAAAAGAGTTCCCCATTGTTCTTTAGACTCCGATTTTCGTACTTTAATCTCCAATTTAGGTGTTTTCAGAATCCCTATTTCGGGTTTGAAGCATACTTCAACATTTCTTTCCACACCTCAGCGTCTTCCCACCCGACGTTTATTTGTCTAATCTGCTATCTCTGTATTTCTCAATGCTTCAATTTGCCTCCGCATCGCTCTCGATTTACTGAGGAGCCTCCTTCACAAAGTCGAACACGAGACCGCGGGTTCGAATCGAAGGGATTGGGATCGGATCAGTTTGGATGGGAGCTGAGATTGCTGTTGCAATTCCAACAATAACAATAATAGCAACAACAATAACACCAACAACAATAACAACCGCATTGCACATGACACCCACATGCTCTGAACCTTTTCCAGGGCAGACATCGGACAGACAGACAGCGACATTTGTTCGACTTCGATGTCGTTGGTGGTTTCTCGGTGTCTCTCGATGTCTTTCGATGCTCCTTTGGTGTTTGTCGTTGTCTTCAGATGCACTCCATTATCTCCCCGTCTCCTTCGCACTCTCTCCCTCCACATCTCCCTCTATCAGCCGATGTCTATCGATGTCTTGCAATGTTTCTGAATGTCTGCGCTTGTCTCTCGGTTGTCTCGTGTTGCCTCCGAGTGTCGCCCCCAGGCCTCCAACGTCTTCGCCTTGTCTTCGCTTTTCTGCCGACTGTTTGCTGTCTGTCCGTCTGCTTGTATGTCTGTCCTGAGCACCGCTCCATCGCCGTCTTGGGGAATGTCAATCCAAACCACGCACTAAGCCATCTCCATCTCTCCTTCGGAATCGCTGGGAAAGAAATCTTTCACATGATTGATTTTTACCTCGACGTGATTATTTGTTGTCATTTTACGCTACTTGGTGACTAATTCTCATGAGCTCCACGCAGTTGGGAGGTCGTCTTCTTCTTCTTCTTAAACCTTCTCCTCTTCCTCTTAACAATCTCTCTCACCCTTCTTTCGCTAGTTGCCGGTAATTGGAGAGGTTCCTAGAGACAGAAGGCGGCTTCTGTTTTTGTTGCCCCAGCTCCATGGGTGGCAAATGAAGATAAGAGACCATGGAGTGGATGCAGAGAATGGAGAGGGAGGAGAGAATGGAGTGAATGGAGAGAGACCAAGGAAAGGTGGAGGGATTTGGAGGATGTGTGTGAGTGTGTGGGACGAGCCAAGAGGCAACAGGCCCTTGGCCAAGAGCCCTGGTGCTCGAGACCACGTGAGACGCGTGGGGCGACGGTCAAAGTGGAGCCGTCGTTGGGACAATGGAGCCACAACCGGAGAGAAAAATCGAAAAGAGTGGACGTCTTGAAAGCAGAGTAATTGCTGTCTCTGTCTGTCTGGCTGTGAGAGTGAGGAAGTGAAAAAAGTGGAGAATGAAGAAAAAATCAATGGGGAAAAAATATTAATGTGAAAAAAATATCAATGGAGAAAAAATGAGTAAAAGAACAACCAAATGAACAGAAAAACCGTAAGAGATAAAGGAAGGCGCAATGAAGGGAGAAGAGAACAAAGGGAAGAGGGAGAAGGAAGCGTTTTTGAAGAGCTCGTTAAAGTCGTGGTTGGCAACGTCGCTTAAATCGCTTAGAGTTGCCGCAAAAAATAATAACAAGAACAATAACCACAACAACAATAGTCATCTCATCAACATCGTCAAATGTTTCCCTTTCATAGAGAATGATGATGTTAATGATAATGATGTCAATGTTGATGAACCTTGGAGCTACTTTTTGATGCCTTTAAATATAAGTTCCAGATCTTCTGAATGTTGTTGATGATTCCTTCATTATTGTTGTTTCACTCATTATAGTTTTTTGTTGTAGATTTATTCAGTATTGGCTTTTGTTGTTCCCTTTATTTTTATTGTTGTTGTTATTGCACTGTCATAGCTGTCATATTTGACATTCCGCGCTAATGCTCTGTTAGGCCTGCGAAAGGTCTAAAGAACTCTCTATCTCTCCCTCTCTCTTTCTCCCTCCTTTTGTCTGTTCTTAAGTAGCTCCATCAGCCTCGTCGTGGGGTCGAAGTCGAGACAACTGCGAGTCGCGGGTCGGATCGACGAATATAAATGATGGCTTTTATTACGCCGTCTAACTGGGTTACGGCAGTCGCTGCGTCAGGCCTCCAGCGGAAGCCGACCCGCAGTCACTCAGCCATCTCCCTCTCTCTCTTTCTATCCTTCATACCATCTTCCCATCTGTCTGTCCATCCTTCCCACCATCCATTCAACCATCCATCCATCCGTCCGTCATTCACGCGCCTGATTGTGAGACGTCAGTTCAGCGAAGGAGTTGGGCCCGACTGCGAACCTCGGAGGCTGCTGGAGGCGATGGCGGAAGGAGATGCCAGATAATGGAGGTAGCAACCTGCACTTGAAGGCTCGAGAGAGAGAGTGAGAGATAGAGCGATTAGGAGCGAGATGGATGGTCGGTGGTTTCGAGTGATGCGTTTGGAAGAGAAAAAGTTTTACATGTTTCGTCTCGAAGAAAAACCTCACAGGAAAGAACAGCAAACAAAAACAGCTGAATAAATAGCAACAACAAGAGAAGAGCTAAAACAACAACAAGATCGAATACAATAACAGCAATAATATCAAAAACAACAACACCACCAAAGTTGACTTTAACTTTTAGCCTCTTGATGGTGAAATAATAAATAGATTCGATAAGTAACGCGTAGAAAAGTCATTAATCTTTCTCTCGCTCGCCTTCCCTTTCACTCCTACGCTCTTTCTCCCTCCATCTATCTTTCTCTCTTTCACTCTACTCCCAACAACCGCTCCCACCGTTCTTCATCCGTCCCTCTCGATTCTATGCATTTTGATGTCTGTACAGAAGCTGCTTATTAAGATGTATCGCCGTGGGTGGGAGCGAAGGAAGAGGAAGACAGAGGAGGAAGAAGCTTTAAGGGATGAGAAGAAGGCGACAAGAGGCTTAAAACAATGTGCGTGCCAGGCTTTAAAAAATGTTCGAAAGCCTTTGAATCGCTTTCAATAACCCGAAGGCATGCGGGGAGGAGGCTCGAATCAATGTCGGATGGTTTGGAGCAGCTTCAGGTATTTGTAGGGAAGCTTTCAACCCGATGGAGGTTTTGGGGATGAAGTTTTCGAGGGAAGGCACTCTTAATGATCGTAAATATAGGTTCTAATGACTTGTCTCTTTTTAGATGCTTTAAAGACGCATTATGTTGAGAGACAACATCTGTTTCATGTGGATTTAAGGTGGTTTATGACCACAATTGGGTTTTTAAAAACTCTAAGATCACATGATACGCTTCAGGTAAGAACTCGACACAGTTTTAATTCTCCTGAGAGAAAGAAATAGAGAGATGGAAATTGTACTGAGAAAACTTTATTCCAACTATTGTCCACCCGTTGGAAACTTTACACTTGGATAGTGAAAAAGAAGATAGTGAGAAGATACAGGGAGATAAAGATACATAGATATACAGATAGTTAGAGTGAGAGAGTGAGTGAGCGAACGAGAGAGTCGAAAAGATATCAGAATGCAAATCCATATTCAAATTTGTTTCTTCTCCTCAAAATTCCCAATTATCCCAGAAGGGAAAAAGATTTCGATGCACATTGCAAAAGTTGATCCTCAGCGAGAAAGAGATAGAGGGAAACAGACAAAGAAAGGGAGCGAGAATAAGGGGTGAAATCACAAAATCATGGAACTAGGAAATTTTAGAAATTCAAAAGCTTTTCTTCGGCGAACAAGAAACAGATAGATCGAAATAGACAGAGGGAGAACGATATGCAAACAAAGACAGATATTTTGCAAGAATGTGTGAGTGAGACGGATAGAGAGAATGGGAGAGCTAGAGTGAGTTCGCGAATACAAAAGTTTTAATTAAATTTAATTATAAGTTTGAGTTTTGGAAGAATCTCGCGAAAATCTCTCAAAAATTCAAGACGAGAAAGAGAGGCAACAAAGTGTGTGAGAGAGACGGGAACAGTGTGAGGGAGAGAGTGTAGAAATGTTGATGGAAATGTGGGGCGAAAGTACGGCAAAGGGAAGTGGCAAAAAGTGCATTTAGAGAGGGGAGCAAAACAGCATCGAAAGTGCAGCAAAAAGCGCAAGATGCGAAAATGTTGTAGGAAGGCGAGGAAGAACTACTCAGAAAAGGGGGGGAAAACACTTTAGAAGAGGCAGAGTAGACAGAAGCAAGGGAGAAGGAGAATATGCTGTTGCATGAAAAGCGAATTAGTAGTAAAATTGGTGGGAGAAAGCAGTAGCAAAAATCGGAGTAAAATGAGCAAAAATGGGAATAAGGAGCAAATATGTTTTATGCTTCGGTATAGTAAAAAGATCGAAACGACCCCAGCGGAAGGTAGTCGAAAAAGTGCTAAAAATGGGGGAGAAAGTTACGAATTTCTTCTAAGGAAGAAAAAACAAAAACTGCATCTGTAAAAGAGACGTAAAAACCCCGAAATGCCAGAGAACAACGAAGGGAGTGAAAATAGTAATAGAAGAGGAAACATGCCAACCCAAGTGGACGGTAAAATCGTTGTAGCAACAACAACGGCTACCAAAGGTGGCGAAAAAACGGAAAGAACGTTTTTTGCGGTTCTCCGGAAAATTTCACCAGGAAAAGCAGAAGGAAGTAAGTGAAAACCGAGAAAAAACCCATAAAAGATCCGCAAATAAATTCCCAAGGAGAGAGAAAGAGATAGGGGAGAGATAGAGTAAGTGTGAGATAGAGATAGATTGAGTGCATGCTTAAGTGAAGCTCGCTTCCCAAATGCATCAGGGACGAAGATTTCGTCGTCTCCCCCCGATTTCCCCACAAACTCACCACGTTCTTGCCGAAAATCTCACCACTTTTTTGTGGGTCGCAGGGGGTCCGAGTTCTTGGTTCGTTTGGTCGGTGGATGATGTTTCCTCTCTCCCTCACCCTCTGTTCGGTGAATCCACCACAGCAGACATTCCCCATCGGCTTGATATTCACCACAATAAAGTGCGACCAAAGTGCGGATAAAGTTTTCGATTGAATTTGCATAAATTGTGGGAAAATTTCCTCTTCAAATTGTTATTGTTGTTGTTGCTGTTCTTGTCGGTTTCGCCAGACCATCAGAGTTTGCCATTTGTACAGTGAGAGTTTTTAGTTGTTGCTGTTGTTATTGTTGTTGCTGTGGTGGATATACTGAGAATAACGAAATTTGTTGTTGGCCTTCATGTTGTCGGTGGATGTTTGTGAGTAGTTGTTGTTGGTTTGGTGGTGGTTTTGTTTGTGTTTTTGTTAGTGTTGTGGTTTTTATTGTTGATGTTATTGTTGTTGTATGTTGTATTTTTGTTGTTGTTCGAGTCTGGCTCAACTTGATGCATTTAATGCTCTGCCATGTTCTGTGGTCTCGCAAACTACGCGATTTATGCAAATTATTTTCGGAACCCTCCGAACGACGCCCCCTTAACAGATCTGTCTTTCAACACACTCCCCCACGCTCCTCGGCGTCCATTAGTCCATCGCCCGTCGTCCCCACTGCCCACAACTGAGGCGTGGTTCTTTAAATTGAAATAGTTTCGTGGAAATGCAGTTTTTTGCGAAAGAGAAAATTCCTCTCTCTCGGGAAATTGCCGGTCCCGAGTGACTGGCACAACTTTGTCGTGGCCTTGATCATGATACAGGGCCATTCAGATCCCTACTAAACCCTTTAAACACTCTTTGCCTTCATAACGAGGCCATCAAACCATCGTCAAACGGCTTTTACTGCTCATCAGAAGCCGTTCCATTGGTTTTCCCCACCCACTTCAGCGTTGCCACCTCCCCATGGCTTTTTCAATTTCGTCTCAATCTTATCTTAATGCACTTGATCCAATTAACTAGAGGGACGGAGATCAGACGGGGATCGGGCCGAGGTTTCGAATGCCATCCTCGCTTGCCTCACCTCGATCGGAGAGCTGCATTTAGTTGGACATTAACTTTAATAGACTTGTACCGCGGGCAGCCGGCAACTAATGCGATCGAAATTTAGATACAGCCATGAGAAGGAATCCACTCAGTCGTAAAAGGAACCTCTACCTGCGAGTCCCGAGAAAAAGTGGGAGGTCAGTTGAGAAAAGTGGGAGAAAATTGCGGTTGGAATATCTTAACGAATCTTAAAAGGAAATAATTGAAAAGGCCATAAATGAGCCTCCACATCGATATGACGTCTCCAAAGAAGCCTTTGAAGACAAACAACCGAGCGAGTTTCAAAATGCAATATAAAACCTTTCAGAAACCTTCGGACTCTCGGTGGAATAGTCATCAACCATCGAGGGAATGGTTGAGAGCCGGATAATGGAACCTCCCACAGCGACGTCCTGGGCCATCAAAAGTCAACCACTCGCCGTTAGATAAGATACCGTTTTATCATCAGCAGGAACTCTGCTGGCCAGGAAGTGTTTAGGCTCTCGGATCAAAGTCGCTGCAGGGCCTATCGAGAGAGACAAAGAGTCGGGGGACGAATTAAAGCCTCGGCAATAAAACCCCAAACGGCGAAGATAAGGTTTCCTCCCAACGCTCAGCCGATAAAACCCGGCCTGATCCCCCGGCCACTCGAGGCCTCCCCGGATCAGCGTCTGCCGCTTTAATTGATGCCCACGAGTGAGTGTGAAGGGGAGGTGGGGCCGGCGACGCTCGCCGCACCGGTGAGACAAGAGCCAAGATCGCCTATAGGGCGTCGCTCCTCTGCTGACGGTAGCCTCGTCTTTCTTCCAGCTGTCCATCACAGCGCGGCGACGTCCAGCCGGGGAGGTGGGGGGATTGAAATTAATTAAGCGCCACATGCAAGCGGCTCGGCGAGGCTTCCGTTGAGTGGATTCCGCTTATCAGGTGGAGCCATCAAAATTTGGCCGCCGATGCGGAAGACGCGGCTCGAGGTTTTGTTTTTATTCGGTTACTTTTTGTTGTTGGGATCGTTGGGATCCACGTCGATAAAACGGGGAATTTTAAGGCTCTTTGTTGGGTTCGGCCACTCGAACGAAGTAAATAAAATACAATACATAAAAAGTTATAATAAAAAATTACGAAATGTGAAAAAAAGTTCATTTTAACTGTTGTTAATGTGTGTTTAATGTTGTTAATTTATATCGATGTTTTATTAAAAGTTTCATTAGTTAAATTTATTTTTCTATTAAACAAGTATCAAAAAACAATAAAATAATAGAAAACGTGTTTATACAAAATTAAAAAAAATTAATTATAATATTTTTAGTTTATGAATATTTTAAATTTATTGATAAAAAAATGAAATAAGTTTTTGTAACTTTTCATTTATATTTTTTTTAATTATTTTATAGAAAACAATACAATAATGTAACTAAATAAATCAATATAAAAGCATAAGAAAGTAAGAAATTGAAGAACATCAAAATTATATGAGAAAACATATTATAAAGTAATAAAATCAAGCATTTAAATTATTAAAGTATCTTAAATCAAATTGAAACTGGGAGAAACAAATTTAAGAAAATCTAATTTGTACTCACTTTCAACATTTTTTAAATAGTTTGAATATTTGAATAATCTGTAGAACGAACCTGCAATAGAAATAAAAAACAATTAATTTCGAATACAATCAAAAGTTTCTATCGAAATGAACAATTTATCAAAACCCACTTCGATTTCCATTATAATAATATCTGTTATTATGACGTTCGCTTCCACTTTAGAACAGCACAATTTCGAACAAAAGACATGATCGAATTTTGAATGTGTCCAAAAGTAATAATTTCCCAATTCCGAGATGCTAATAATTTATACGAAGAGTTCGAGTTCGGAAAGTTGTCAAACTGTCCCCGGGCGTCAGACTTCGTGCCATACACAGCGAAGTAATGCCGAAATTCTCAGGCTCTGCAGAAGCCACGTGGTCGGGGTTTTTTCTTTCTTGGCGTCGCCGCCCCTTCGAAGACCTTTTAACAGAATAATTCCGGACTTTTTCGACAATCAATCATCTTCTATTTCGAACTACGGACTTGTCTTTTGAGTGAATCAGTGAGTGAGTGAATAAATAATTCATTAGCTTGCTAAGATGAGTTGGGCAAGAGATAGACTTTGGCCAAATGTCGGTAATACGAAAAGTTCACAAAGTGTCGTGTGGCGAAAATCATGAAATCACAGAAAGGTGTGGCTCTCACTCCGCAATGGAGTGTTCTTCTCCTCCTCCCCCAAAAGAATTTCACTCTCCCGCAATTAAATTCCCTTCTCTGTCTTGTTCCACAATAAAATTCTCTTCCCCCACAATAAAATTCCCTTCCGCCTAGGAAGACAAAGGCCAAAGACAAACGGCAGACAAAACAAAACGAGAGAGAGGAGAAAAGGAAATCAAGGCACGCTCCAAACTTTGACACGACTTCTCGCTGACCTGGAAGGGGTGGGGCGGGGCGGTCGTGGGCGTGGGCGGGGCACTTGGATTCAGAAATTAAAAGCGATTCAAAGACACGATTCCGACTGTCAGAGGGAGATGGGGTGGGGAGTTCGGGGTCAAAAGAATTGGAAAGCGAGAAAGATTTAATGGAAAATCGTGTAAAAAGTACAAACAAACAACAAGAAAAAAATAGAGGCACACGACTCAATGTGCTGTGATGCATTGGATAATGTTGTGTGGTTAGGGTATGGCACATGTGTTGTTGTTGTTTCATATATGTTGTTCTTGTTATTGTTGTTGTCCATGTTATTGTTATTGTGGTTCCCTGTTGCGGTTTCGGTATGGTGTCTATTTGTGTCAAAGGTTAAAAGCTCTGTAAATGATGTTTATGAAACATTAGTGGATAATTAACCCACCCACAACAATGGCAACAATAACAACAACAATGACAACCATGACAACGAAAAAAACACTGCAATCCAGTGTCATATAAACAAACAACAACCATAACAACTAGAATAGCCAACAACACTAAGTGAATAATAACAACAACTACAACAATAAATCACACAACATGTGGCTTCCAGAGGCCGTCATCGTCGTCGTCACTTCAAATGTGTGTGTGTGTGCTTTTGAAACTATTATTACCGACATTTTATACATTCTTATTATTATTATTATGACGGTTGTTGTTGGTATAGTTGTTGCTGGTTGCCGTTGGCTTTGATTCTATAGAGATTTCGAGCATTAAACCACAACAGCTGGCAACACCGTAGGTGGTAGCGGTAGGTGGTAGCGGTGCCACATCGTCTGGCTGCGAGCGATGGCAGCCGAAATTCACACAGTCGGGGATTCGATTCGATTGTGGGGTGTGAAGAAGAGACCGACGATGGGGTGTTTGACAAGCCTTCGCCACCGTGAGCACTGTTTACGGTACATGTTTGTGGTGACGCGGTGGGCGTGGCAAGTGGGGCGTGCGGTGGAGTAGGCGGAGGTGTGGTGAGTTGGTTCTGTTGTGGTGAGGACAGGTTGAGGTGGAGGCGAAAGAGACAGATTCACGTTTATCAAACCTAACGACTCCGTGATTTAATTTAAAATTTAAAAACAAATTAATTAAAAAACTAAGAAACTGAATTAATATCTCAATGCCAAGTAAATCCAACTAAACTACATAAAATGCCAAATTAACCATTCATACTTTCAATCTCTTGAGAACTCCTCATTCTTGGTCCGAAAAATCCTCTTCCAAATGTTTATTTCTAATCTCTTTCCCTTTACCAAAACTTCCCCATTTCCAAAAGTACTCTTTTTCACTACTCCCATTCTGCTCCTTTTCTTCATTTCCTATTAAAAATCACCAACGTGGAGGTGGACTCTTGAATTTCTCCTCCTTTCCGTTATGAACTCCTCGAGTTCCTTCATTTCTCTTATCCCAAATGATTCCCCTTTTCTCCCTATCCTCCTGACTTTTGTTAATTTTCCTTTCAAATCTCATCGTTTTTCCGAATCATCTTCGTGTTTTTCCAATTTCATTTTATTTTATTTTATTTCTTCCTCAATATTGCCGGCTCCATCGTTTTGTGTTGTTGTTGTTATTGTTATTGCTGTTCCGCTCTCAATCGCAGTCTCTTTCTACTTCGCCTTTATCGCCTACTTATAATCTTAATCTTCATCTGGTTACTGCCAAGCACATCTCCATTCATTTAACCGCTCTAGATTGTGAGCGTGTTGGTTTGTTTTTGTCCTGTCGCAAAGAGACCCGTCACACACTCACGCACACACACACGAACAAACACATACAAGCCACTTCACCTCAGCATGAAGTTATTAACCATTTTCTGCTCTATTAATTTTATTTATTGCAAATTGTACGAACTTTTTCGCGTTGAGTGTCGTGGAGTTGGGAAGAAATAGAAAGAGAGATAATATAAAGGGAGATAATAGAACGAGAGTGGTAGTGGGATGAAAAGAGAGAGAGGGACAGAGAGGGGATTAACTGTTGAAAGTAATTTCAAATAATCGTTAAGCGGAGAGTGTGACAGAATTAGACGAGAGTTCCTCAACTTTAAAACCAATGTTCGTGCGAGTCTGTGAATCGTTGAAGCTCGAAGATTTTCGTAGATGTCCGAAAGACAGGAACTTTTTGATTTTTCCCTCTTTTCACATCCCATTTGAAAGTCATCAAAGTCACAGTCATCAACTTCTCAGAGTCTTCTGAGACGACATCTTTAAAACGAATCCTGACTATCCTTGAAAATCTTGACTATCCTTGCAAAATCTTGACTATCCTAGAAATATATTTTATTTCTCTCTCTCTCAAGATCCATTTACATAATTTAAATTCGCCGTCCTTTGCGCCAAAAAGTAGACAATAAAAACCAAGGAAAGGACGGAAGACCAGCATCCACTTCATTATACAACGTCGACTTCTTCAATCGTCGAATTCAATCTGCTCGAGTCGCTTGCAAAATCATTCAATGCCAAAAAGATTTGTTCTCTTGTTTTCTCTTCTTCGTTCTTTTTCTGCTTCCCTCTTTCTCTCCTTCGTCTTTTCTTTCCCTCCATTGCAGACGTAATTTTTTGTTGAAATCGATTTTAAAGATTTTTCCCGATGAAATTTGATGAAATCGACATTTCATTGTTGTTGCTGCTGCTTCTGCATATCTCGGTGCAATAATCTTAATCACTTCGCTCAATGCTCACTCATCCACATCATCAATTTCCTTCCGTCGTCCTCGCGCTCTCCTTCTCCTTTTTCCTTATTCTGACCTTTCCCTGTCCTCGGATCAGCACAATCGAGATTTCTTTCCTCTACGATTCACCTCGTCCTTTGGTCAGCCCTAAGAAAGAACAGTTGCAGACGAGGCGGAACCGACCTTCCAGTGTTGCCAACCACGCCGGGAATCCATCGATCCTACGCATTCGAACGAGTTCTCTTCGATCTGATCACGATCTTCGTCGCTTCATGCGATTCAGCATCTTTCTTTTCATCATCTTCCATCGATCTTTCCATCGACCTCCTTCCCTCGATCTCTTCCATGATCAATCGATTCCATTTCTCCTCCTATTTCGCGCAGTTGGCAACTCTGCGAATCTCTCCGTAACCTTTCAATGGCCCCACCTTCCTGGCCGCTGTCTCCCTCTCCTCCTTCTCTGTCGAGTGGACGCTTCCCTATTTAGAAAGAAACTCAAAGGAGATTCAAAAGATAAGCCACGCAGATTTCAGATGAAGACCATCGCCGTCTTCTGTCTCCCTCTACTCTCTCTCTCGGCTCCCTTCTTTGGAATCATTGTTGCTGTTGTTGTTATTGGGGTAAAAACTTTAATGGTTTCATAGATTTCAATATAGATTCGAGTGTGGAAGATGCTCGACGACCATTAAATAGTTTCTTTTGGCAGTGGAAGAAGCTACGAATGGATCCGACTTCACGACCGTTCAACCAACCGTCTGTCTGTCTGTCCGTCCATCTGACTGACCCACACAATAGTCGAGTGCTTTTTTGTTGGTCTCTTGAACCCTTCCTTTTGGCCTGCTCCTTCGCATAGCAATCGTTGTTGTTGTTGCTGCTTTTTTGGTCATGAGCTCATTGCGTTCGGCTGCGTCTCGTTACGTTTTATTTTTGGCCATAAATTGCATTGCAATACCGTGTCTTTCTCTCTCCCTCTCTCTCTGTGTCTGTCCGTCTGTCTGTGGCCATCCATCGGTCGATCGATACTCATCGCATTAATATTAATAGCTCGCATTCGAATCGTTCGTTCGGATTGATAAAATCGCCGCCGCCGCATCGAGCGAGCAGGAATCGAATCGTGTCCGGGCCGTTTGGGAAAATTGTAGGAAGTCGGCGTTGTTGGGTGCTTGATTATGGCGATGGTGGAGTGGGGTTGAAGTGGGGTTGAAGTGGAGTCGGTGAGGTGAGGTGAGGTAAAGGTGGAGTGAGTGTGAGGTGATTTTGAGCCGAGGTGGAGGGAGGAGAGGTTGGAGGCTAAGCAAAGCGAGGAGTTGGGGTCGAGCTTCCAGGGTTTGTCGCGGTATTTTGTGATCTTCCTTCATCACGATTTGTTTGGGTTCCGAAAGTCATGGTAATGAGGCAGAGAACTGCAACGAGGTGGGTTTGAGGTGATTTCGTGTTGAGTTTCAGATGGATTCGAGGCTTGTTTGAGGTGTTTCGTGGTGAGTTCGATGTGGTGAAGAGGAAAGAGAAGTACGTGAATAATTTATTCAAGCACCGCCGTTGTTTGTCACCTCGCCCCAGTTCGGGACCAAAGGGAGCCGCAACAGCTGTTCTCGCAACCGCAACGAGGATAATAGCAACAACAACAATGACAGCAAAATCAACCACGACAAGAACAAATTCGAATTTCACAAAAACCGCAAATACTTTCGGAAAATAAGTCCCTAAAATCCCGCCACAAACAAAAAATTACGCCCTATTAATTTGACAGATCAACCAAGTGTCAGGCGTAGAAAACAACAACAAAAACAACGCCATCACATGAAATTACACTGCCTTTTGCGGTACCGACCGCCCACCTCTTCCCTCTCTTTCACTCCCTCACTCACACACACAGACACACTCTCACTCACATGGTGTGCGTTTGAGGGTCTCCCGTGGCGCAACCACAAAAACGTAAATAAATGGCAACGCCGTTCGGCACGCAATTTCCATAATCCTCAAATTTGCGGCGACGAGTGGCGGCGACATCGACAACGGCGATGGGGGCGGCGGGGGGCGTGGCAGGCACGTGAGCAAAGTTTAAGAAAAAACAAATAAAAAATAAATTCAAAATTTAGGGTCTTGTTGGTGTAGCTGTGTTGCTGGTGATGTTGTTGTTATGTGATTGTTGCCTTTGTCGCTGTTGTAGTTGAAAAAAAATTAACTGCTTGAAAGTGTCTCATTTTTGAAAATTTCCGCTTTTTGTTTCCTTCTCTGTTGTTTACCTTTTTTCCTGTCAGCCTCTTCCCTTTCACTGTGTTTCTCTTCTCTCTCTTTCTATCTTCTTCCTTCGCTCCTTCAGCCTCCTTTTCTCCTTCACCAATTCCTCCCTTCACTTCCCCCTCTCCACGGCGCCTCTGTCTGCGTTGAGCGCATAATTTTTCATTAGGTCCACCAATGCACAACAAGAGACAACAAATAAGTACACACACACACTTACATATACAGCCACGTATGTCTGTCTGTCTGAGCCGAAATTGCAAAATCTACAACAACCAGAAGAATACCAAAAATACACCAACTAAAGGAATACCAAAACAAGGCAACAACAACAAACAAAAACAATTCATGAATTACTATCTTTCGAGTAAAAAACGTGCTCCACATGCGAAAGTTCGGCGCCCTTTTTCGCAATTTTTGTTCGTTTGTTTCCTTTGTTTTCCTTTTCTGTTCGTTGGTATCGTTATTGTTGTTGTTCTTGCTATCGGGTTGTTGTTATTTTGGTGTTACTTTTGTTGTTTCTTCGTTGTTTTCTCCTTTGGCGGCTTCATTATCATTGCTATTGTTGTTGCTGTTGTTGTATTGGGCCTCCTCCTGCCACTCGAAGTTGTTGCTGGGCGCGTCTCGCCAGACAGTTGTGGAGAAGGGGCCGTCAGCGGAGGGGGCGGGGCATTTAATTTATGACTCGAATTTATTTAAATTAGGAACTCATTAGTTACAACCGTGGGCTGGGGGCGAGGCCCGAGGAGGCGGAGGGGTCGGAACCGAATCGACCGACGACGACACAGTTTCGAAAACGAGGCGAAGCCGAAGGAGGCGCCACCGAGGAAAGCGAAAAGGAGAGAGTAAGAGAGAGACAGAGAAGGAATGAGGAAGTAGAGGAGACGGCGGAACATGAGCTATGGATGGATGGCATGAAGTATGGCGAGGAAGGATGATGAGCCTCGAACATGGAGGATGAGGAAGGATGGAGTATGGTGGGAGTGGTGAGAGGAAGACGAAAAAGAAATGTGGAGAGAGAAGGAGGAAGGATCAGTGTGAAGAAGAAGGAATATGCGAGAAGGAGGGAGGGAGAGAGGACACCGAAAGAGGAGGAAGAAGCCTTGAAAGTTAGGTTGAGGATACGAGGAATACCGAAGAAAGAGACGAGGAAAAGGGGAGGAGGGATCTGTGGAAGGGGGCGAGAAAGAAGACAAGGAAGAAAATCGGTGGAAGTGAAGGAAGATGGATGAAGAACGGAGAACGGAGAGACCACGATAGGCAGGGTTGGGGGAAGACAAGTGAAGAGCGAAATGAGAAATGAAGGAAACAACGAAATTCGAGATACAACGAGCTGGGTTTCGAGGGTTAAAACGAGTGGCTCGCCTGAGGAGGGGGGCAGAATAAGGAAAAATTGAGCAAGGCGAGGGGTGAGAATTGGACAAAAAAAAGCGGGGAAAGGAAGAAAGGTGGGAATGGAGCTTGAAGCAGGAGTCTTCGAAACAATTGGCGCGAAGGAAGGAAGGAAGTGTGAGGTTAACGTCTGGCTGAGCTTCCAGTCGGAATAGGAGAGAAGGAAACCGTGAAGAGGAAACCGAGGAGGAGAAAGCGAAGTCGAGCAGGAATCCTCGGCCAACCTGAGGATAAGAGGGAGTAGGATCTGGAGTTGAACTCAATATAGTTGCTGTTGTTATTGTAGTTTCTGTTGTTGTTGTAGTTTTTATTGTTGTTGTTCTTGTTAATATTGTTGTTTATTCAGCTCCACCGAACGTGAGCGGAGGCAAATTACATTGTTGCCGCTTCATTTTGGACGCTTTTATTGCCACTTTGGAAAAATTGGCCAACTTTAAAATTACGACCTTCGTTCGGCTCCGTTCTAGAAATATTTTCGCCGGTCTCTTTCACTCCCCTTTTCATCAACGAGAGAAGGAAGTTTATTCATCGAGAAATTTAACTTGACGGAGCTTCTAAAGGGGAATTACAACAATACTAATAAAAACAACAAGAACAAAACTCAACACAACAATCATACTCCACCCAGTATTAAATGTAAATTAAGATCCATAGAGATAGTAATTATTCCCCATCCCATCCATCCCATCCCCAAAAAAACAACTACAATAACAACAACAAAGAAAAATCTGCCCACCTTCCGCACGACGAAGCCAAATTAATAAATAAATAAATGAACCATCGTCTTGCGAGTCGGCAAAAGGCCTAAAAAGCCTCCAAAAGGTACGACGAGAAGAGATAAAGAGACGAGAAGAAGACAATGAAGGAGAACAAAAAAGGCAGCCCAAGACGAAGAAGAAGAATAAGCAGGCCAATTTCAAAGCCACTCTGGGCCCAGCCAAACGAACGAAGACAATAGAAGAAGCTGGGCTTCTGAAGCCGAGGGTTCGCCTTCTTGCCTAATCATGCTTATTTTCCACCTCATGATGTTGTTGTTATTCTTCTTCTTCTTTTTTGTTCTGGTAGCGGAAAATGCATTTGGCTGCAAAAGGCGTCGACGGCAGACTCCGGGAGCCTCCACAGCAGCTAAAGGCTCCACCAAGAGATGGAAAGGGAGTGATAAAGGGGTGAAAGGAAGGTAGGTAGAGAGCGAGAGAGGGAGGTATAGGAGTTAGTTAGGAAGGAAATGCTGGCTGCTGGCGGTGTCTGCAGAAGCCGCAAGCCAGTTATTGGCCCGATGGTTAACTGCTCTCTGGAGGCTGGAACAATGAGGGCCGGGAGTCGGGTCGACCCTGCCATGGGTCGTCTCTTGGTAGCAGATCAGATCAATAAGGCAAAGATGGTGAAAGGAGAAGAAAGAGGAGGAGGAGTAGGTGGAAGCAAACACAGAAATAGGATACGCCGAGAAGATCCACTAAACAGGATGAAGAGGAGGCGGTTGATCCTTGTTCTGTTGGCAATAAAAACCAATTGTAGATAATTTCGTGTAGATTAGTCGAGTTTAAAGATCTCTGCCCATGGATTCGACTCCATCTCCAACTCAACTCCAACTCCGATTGTGACTCCTGATCCCCCGATCCGAACTTGGGCTCGTCTTCGATTATCAAACCGAGCAGGCAATGAAGGCAAAATACACAACGACCCGGTCGATGCCAATCAGGGAAGCTGGTTGTTAACGATCGTTTAGAGGAAATAGACGGGAATTGGTTTTTACGACTACAACTTTTGATTGGAAAACTCGGAGAGAAGCGGATCTCAGTTGGTATTTCAAGAGGTTTTCGTTCTTGAAGAGAAATATTTTTTCGTTTCATATCAATTTAATAAAGTTTTTAGAAAATTCAATAACAAATACAATAAACTCTGTAATAAATTAAATATGCATATATAATATACATATATATAAATATATATAAATATATATAATCTTCTTGTAAAACAAATATTAGTGAGAAATCATTATGAACCATTTTCTGAGGAATTATTTCGATACTTCTATTTATCTCTAATAGTATGACCGAAATTCTATTAAACATCTACAACTGGAACTTCTTGAATAATCGCCATGTATAATTTGATCCGCAAATATCTCATTTTTAATCTCCAACTAACCTCATTGAAATTCTATTAAAAATCAACAAGGCTCGGCTTCTTGCATTCGCCTTTATTCGACTTAAATTCACTCTCCCCTTGCTTCACTATTATGTTCATTTGCAATTTTAATAAAATCCTAAAGGAGAGATTGGAATTCCGTTCAAATTGGAGTCGACCTTCTTTTAATCGACAACGAGCTCTTTTAGGCCTATAGAGAATTTATTTTAGGGCTTTAGAAGAGTTCGTTTGAGTCTACAGAGGAGCTCGTTTAAGTTATTAGAAGAGCTCTTTAAATCTATTAGGGAATCAGATCCAACCCGCCCTTTCTGTCTCCCTCCCTCGCTCTGCCTTCTCGCTCTTCCCTCCTCGATATTTGAAGCCTAATAAATTATATCGTAGTTCCTCTCCTTTTAATGCTGCTGTTTGGCAAACAATATTATTTTTTTACGATATAATAGCGAATTATTTAGGAACACAAGATGATGCTATCTAATTCTTTCTTACTCTGGCATTCTATCTCTCTCTTTCTCTTTCCCTGTCTTGGTGCGTAACTCGGCGGACGATGGAACGGACGGAGGTTGCAATAAAATCAATTATGTTGAATGCGATGCAGCCGGAGTTTTGATTAAAAACCTATTGTTGTTGCTTGTTTTTCTTCCCTCTTCCACACCCGTTCTCTCGTCATCTACCTCTTCCCTTCTTCCTTCTAGCCCTCTCTCCCCCTTCATCACTATTTCTTCTCCTTCATCTTCTCCTCTGCATCTTTTATTATTGTTCGTTGAGAAAACGGCGCGAAAGGCGTTTCGATTTCATCGTCTACGCATGCGCAGCCGAAGCCGGCGGTTGTTTGCGCAGTCAAAGCGACGGTGGAAGCGACGCCGACGGAGGCGATGACGGCTGGTTGGAAGATGTTGGTGGAAGATGTTGGAGCTGATGTTGTTGGCGAGATACCATTGTTCGAGCATTAATTCGGCGCTGTTTTTGTAATTCAAGGCATTGATGTTGGGTTACATGATGTTGTTGTTGGCATTTATGACGTTGTTGTTGGGGTTCATGATGTTGTTGTTGGCATTTATGGAGTTGTTGTTAGTGTTCCTGATGATGTTTGTTTTCATGTCATGTTGTTTTTGGCGTTGTCTGTTTTTATTGTTCGAAGTGATGTTCTTGATGTTCACATTATTACTTTGCTGTCCTCTGAGGCGTTATCGTTGTTGTTATAGTTTTCTGCTTCCATATTGGGCGTGCGACTAAACGTGGTAAGTTGATGGGCTTTTAAAGGCCTTTAAGAAGCTTTAATTGAGCCCATTTCAAGAGGACTTCCGGTGGTTGGGGAAGATCGTCCCACACGCATTTTTCACTCCCCCACATTGTCACTTCTTCTTCTCATCTCTCTACCCTCAACCTTCTCTTCCCTCCACTTATGTCAGGATCTTCGAACGATTCTCAACAAATTGCGCCCTCATCAGCCGATGTCCTTCGAGGAAAGGAATGAGATTTCATTGTTTCGCTCTGGCCCAGACCAAGTCACAAATTGGCTCAAATTGTTTACAACACAAATTACGACGACCAACGAAATTTGACCAATTTTCAAGGCCCAGGAGAACAAAAAGAACAAGAAAATAAAAAAAAACAAAGAAGAAAAGACGAAAGAGAGAAAAACGAAAACCGCTCCGTAGCAATTTTCCGCATGACTTGGGTAGAATAAATTATATCATTAGATCCTGGGCCAGGTTCCGATATATCCCTAGGACACACAAACGCACACACACATAGACTTGTTTGTATATCGCGGTGGTCCCTTCAAACATTTACACAAATCGACGAATTTACAGAGAAACTTCTAAAAAATAGAAACCACATAAAATCCATTGCATGGCCTGTGTTTGTGTGTGTCCTTTAAAATAACAACAACAACGATGGGTAGACAAAAGGCAAATAAAAGTTGAATTTCCGTGGTGAACATACACACACTCAAACCCACATATACACATACAATATTTGCAAAGCATTTGTGGGATAATTTTGCGGTTGAAGTTTCGAAATTGAAAATTACGAATCCTTTGTAAAGAAATATGCGTGAGAGGACGAAAGTCCTCGGTTCGTTTCCTTTTTTGCCGGCCTTGAATTTGCATCGAAATTTCGTCCCCGAGGGTCCGAGGACGGGGCTCGGCAATTTATGCAGCCCTCGAAGGGTTTCGTCGTCCCTCGTTTGGGGTTTCGTCCTTCGATTCGATTGTTTCGCAGTTCGAGGCTTTTCGGCCCTTGGAAGGATAATTAGATGCGTGTCGCATGTTATTCGAGGCCTCTTTCAGGCGACACTCAAGAGAAGGTGAGAAGGAGAGAGAGCGAAAAGAGTGACGGACGCAGTGGGGATAAATAGAGAGAAAGAGAGAGACTGAGTAGAAAAAAGAGGTTCCAAAAGTAGCCCAAGAGAAAAAAGAACGAAACAAGTGGGACGAAAAAGTCGATATGGAATAAACTACATTCTTATGAGAAAAAGGGGGAAAAAGTGGAATGAACAAAGAAGTTAGGGCAGAAAAGGGTTAAGGAAAGGGATGTCATGCAATAATATTGGCAAAAGAAAACGTCCCAATGTTTGGGTTTCTCCAGGGCTTCAAAGCAAACGACGGACTTAGAATAAATGAATTCTATGGGGAAAAGTCTCAGAGAATTGAGTCTTTGAATTAAATTCGAAATCCGCTTGTATCGTTTGAAATTGAGTCGTACAAAGAAGTTTTAGCGAGAAATCCGAATGAAACCCAAGAAACCCGGCTGATCCATTTCTCGAGAGTGGAATTCTTAAGAGATTCCTGGATTCTCCTTTCGAAAACATCACAAGAATACTATCCTCAGAATCCCCTTAATCGCCAGCCATTAGTCAAACGTCTGTCTGGACGTCTCTCTCCAAATTATGATCTCATGCTGCATAATTTGTGCTCATCGTGGTCCAAAACGGGACACCGCGAGTGCATTGCGAATTCCTGCATTTATTTCTGCTACTTTTTCTGCTACTATTTCGTTTACCAACGATGGATAAAACATCAGCTGTCAATCAAGGCGAATTCATCTTTTTGTGTGATGGAACTGCATTTGTTGTTGTTGTTGTTGTTGTCAATATAGTGTCTGCTACTTCATCATCATCATGATCGAACTATATTTGGCAGCATTGGCAACGCGATGTGCTGAATTATGGCAACGCATTTGCAACGCACGTCGCGACAGGGTTGCCAATTTATAGTTGTTATGTTATTGTTGTTATTGTTGGTCATTTGCTTTCGTTGTTGGTCATGTGTTGTTCTTGTCCGCAATCAGAAGATTCACTAATTTTGCACACGTCCGTTCATAAATTTCAGCAAATCATGGAATTGCATTTCGATGCAGAGGAATTTTTATATTTTTAAATTATGGAATTTTGACCATAAACAGAGATGGAACGAAAAAAGACGAATACAAAGAAGAGCAGAAGTTCATTATAATTTAGTCGATTTTCTATTTGATTTCGATGAATTTATTTTATAGAGCCCAAAAAGACAAGGACAAAAGAGCAAATGATATATCTCCAGATGACCATGAATCGTGAATTCATGAATCACAATTGAGAAGGCAGTTGGTGGAGGGATAGGTAGGTAGGTAGGATAGGGAGATAGGTAGAGAGTTAGAACGAAGGAGACGAAGAGCAAATAAAGACTGAGAACATGATAATAATTTATGTTAGAAGCCGAAATATCAATAGGAATGCGAAGATATATTAGGGCAAAGAGAGATTCGGTTCATATTAATAAATTAGGATAATTCAAATAAATTAGGATATATCAAAAATTTATGTTAGACGAAGTAATATCAAAAAGAATTTAGGATATTTCAATAAATTAAGATATTAGATTAAGATACAATTTATTTTGTAACTTATAAAAATATAAGTTTCCAAACAAATTTATGAAAAAAAAAATATTAAAAATTTTGTAAAATTCAGTAAATAAAAGAAATCGAAAATGCAGAAAATGGCAAATTGAATCAATTATTAAGGTAAAAAATTATTGTTTAACATACATAATTTGGAAATTTGCAAAATTCAAATCTTAAATAATGTTGGTTATTTAAAAAATTACGATATTTCTTTCGCTTTTCACACTCCGTAATCGTCATCTCTCTTCCCCCAGGACCAAGACCTTTCGCTCCGACTCTCTGCACTCCTCGCCCTGTCTCCCTCCCACGATCGATGCGCAGTCGAAATGTCAACATTTTTGAGTTATGGAAAATCGATTTCGCATGCGCCGCATGTGAAGAGATATCACGCTGTGAGCATGAATTTTCGACAAAAAAACACTCAAAAATAATTTGCGAAAACGAACAAAATAATATGCGAAACACACAAGTTCATTTCTATGCAAATCAGAAAATTAATTTCCAACAGGGTTTGGAAGACCATCGGGAGAGAGGGGGGAGGGACATTTTCGGAGCTTCCCACACACCGGTGCAATGTGGACACCTGCTAAGCTGGGAGTGCAACAATAACGACACTAAAAACCATGGCAGCCACTAAAGCAGACCAAGAGACCAAAAAGCAACAGCAAAAAATATCGAATGCGTCCAAGCCTTCAGCCTTCAATTCGTCATGATTTATTCAGTCAATTACGAGGCCTGAAGCCCAGCACAGACTGCTGAGAAACCAGTGGAGACGGACAGACAGCGGGAGAGGGACGGACAGATAGACAGAGACGTGTGCTTTGACTCGGTCGGTCTTCGCAAAAACCAAAACTGCGCCATGTCAAATGCTTAAGCATGGCCAGGAACCATTCGACCACCGATCATCCATCCATCCATCTCTCAGGGCATTCCATTACATTCCATCTTCTGCCATTCGGTCCACCAATCCATCCATCAAACCACGACGACGACGACGCCGCACACCTCGGGCGTCGACGGGGCGCGAAAAAATCTCCGACCAATTGCACTCGGGAAAATCAGCCGAGGAGACGACGGTTTAATGTCAAAAGCAACCTCTGGCCAGGGGCCAAGGAAGCCATGCAGGCTGCCAAAAACCGAATCAAAACGAAAACAAAAACGAGCACGGAATCGAAATCGGGACCGAAAGCTCGTCGGCGGAAGACACAACGCGATCCTCGGCGAATCTGGAGGCCTCAGGGAAGCCGTCGTCTGCAATTCCTCGGTTTGTGTATGACGAAAACGCTGGCTCCGAGTCGCAAACGGAAGAGAGATAGACAGGCAGATGGACGGACAGATGGGGAAGGAACACAGAGCGACAGACAGAGGAACAACAAAGAGACAGACAACGGACACACAAAGAGGCAAATAGACAACCATACAAAGAGAGAGACGTTCGTCAAAAAACTCCAGACTTCGGGATACACAGAGATAGTTCATAGTCCATCATCGGACAAGCAGATGGATGCTAGAGACGGCGGCACAGGGAGACAGACAGATGCTCAAAGCGAAGTGGACAGCGCAGTACAGAGAAAGACAGTGAGACAGACAGACTGAGGTTTCGCTGGAAACGACTCGAGACCAGGGAGACGAATTCGAATTCCAGACTCGTGGCGATGGGCATCGTTTCATTCGACGGACTCGCGGTTGTCAATAAGGAGTACAACAGGGCATGGTCGTTACCGTCATCATCATTATCACCTTGAGCCCTCAGGGTGATGTTCATCGAATTCGTGTTAATGAGAGTGACCACATTGTGAAGAGGTCAAGTTGTTGATGATGAAGTTTGGATTCTATGGAATATTATGGTAAGAAAGTTTGTTTTTAATTTAAGAATTTCGTATCCTGATTTTCATCTTTGCAATAGGCTTCTTGCTTATTTAATCGCTATCAGTGCCTTTTGATACCCTTTCTTAATTTCTTTCTAATCTTAATAATCTATGTCAATCAGTTGAGTTTTTCATCTATCTAACTATTTATCTATTGGAGGTTTTTTGAAATAATAATAATTAAATATAAAAAATAGCCTTCTTCATAATACCCAATCACCTTCCAACCTCATTCAACAGCCATGAATGCAAATGCAATCACTAAAAGAACTTGAAGTTATGCGGAAAATGTTCAACCTCTGTCTAAACATCATTAACCCCTATCTGATCATCCAAAACCTCTCTCTGATCATCCTAAGACTCTAAACCTCTCTCCTATCATCCTAAGCACCTTTAAAATGATTCTCAACCTCTGTATTATCATCATTAACCTCTTTATCATCATCTTTAAACTCTTTCAGACCATCATCAACCTCTTTCATTTCTGACCATCATCCGACCCCATCATCGTCCGCCAACTTCTCCTTCATCAAAGTCTCCGCCTTCATCAATCCATCGTTATTACCGTCTTCTCCGCCTTCAGCCGTCCACGCGATCATCATTATCATCATCATTCAACATCGTCATCCTCCTTCCCTCGAGTCTCACCTCACCACAGTCAGTCGCCGACTCCTGCCTGATGAGGCCAATCAAGTGTTAAATATTCCTTCCCTTTTTTGTGCACTTCTTCGACACAATGGCTTGGCTCGCTTCGACCTTCCCCCTCCAACCCTAGGACCCACCGAACATCGCCGACAATAGGAGGATCCGAACAGATCCACAGCCAGTCGCAATAACATTGATGGATGGCTGGACAGATAGTTTTCTGTTTGAGGTTTCGACTTTTTGTTCATCCTTTCGTATTGTGATTGTTGTGTATATCATTTTTGTTGCTTATACCATTGTTGGTGTCTTCGTCATTGTTGTTGTTTTTGTCATTATTGTTGTCGTCATTGTTTCTGTAGCTTTTGTTGCTCTGGCTTTTGTTAGTTTTCTTCATCTTCCAGCTCAGTCTTCGTGCCATCGTCATCGTCTTTGGTTTGGTTGGGATGGGATGGTTTTGGGATTCTTTCGTCTCGGGGCTGCAATTTTAATGAGCGTTTGTCAGTTGGCGTTGCCACTTTTTGCCAAAAGCTCACTCTCTGGACTCTCATGAATTTATGGATGACGTTTACTGATGACGTGCATCGATCGCCCCTGAGGCAGGGAAGGGTTAAAAAATGTGCGAAAAAATCTCCAAATGTGCGGGAAAATGAATCGTAATAAAGTCCTGATGAGGCCGAAGACGGGTTTCAATCAAGAGATTCCTCTTTTTCCACTCCAGATGAATGAATATTTCATAATGAGCCATGGTCGTGGGCTACGTTCCCTTATATAGTCTATATTAATAGTGAATTTTTAGATCTATATATATTCAAGGTATGATCCTGGTATTTCATAAAACTCACCACAGGTAGGATAACTTATTTTGCCAACTCACCATTGGAGGAAGATGTTATGAAATATTTATTTTGCACCATAGAAGGAGATTTTTGGAAATATTTATTTTCACCACAGATGAATCCTCCTCAACCTACCACGAACCCATCTCCACCATAGATAAGTCCTTCTCAATCGTCCTTACCTTGAAATCAGAATAAGATGGACGACCGAGAAGAAGGACAACGAAATGAGAAGAATGAGACAAACCAAATGCATGGATTTCCAAAGATTTCGGAGATTATTTCAATCCGAAAAGATTTGTAGAAGGAAGCGAGATCTCAGAAGACTGATGGGGGAAGGATATGCAGCAAGAGACAGTGAGCGAAAGAGACGGTGAGAGACCGAGCGAGAGAAAGAGATAGAGCGATAAAGAGACATGGCCAAGGCAGAAGCAACGCCAGCAGTAGATGAGACGAGCACCGAAATCGATAAGACGACAACGAAAGGATTTTCTACGCCTTCCTCGGAGTAGATGTGATTGTTGTTGTTGGTGTCTGCTTATGGTGATGGCGATGGAGATGAACGAGACGGGGTCGAAAATGCCCATCACTTGCTATGAGTCTGAGCTGAACTTGCTCAATGCTCAGCATGCAAAGCGATTGAATTCGGAGTTGATCGACAGGCAACGAGGCGAACAAGGACAACAAGTGGGGAAGAGGAAGAGAGGGAGGAAACGAGGACGAAAATCAGATAAGCCATTGTTGTGGGTTGTCAGATTTATGTCGAATGCGAAGTCGTCAGAGGATGACGAACCGCCTGACGGATTCGCTCAATGGACCCGGGGCCGGGGAGGGGCCGAGGTCGTGGGCAGGGGCACGACGGACCCTTTAGAAGCCGAACAATATCGGAGATTTATGAACGAAGCTCCTTCGGTCTGTCTGTCTGCTCGTCTGTCCCTCGTCTCGTTTTAAAAAGCATGCTTAACTCAATATAATGATGACTTGGCTGCTTCGTCTTCGTCACATTTCTTTCCGGTGAAGTCATTGTGGTTGGTATTATTGTTGTTGTTGTTGCCTTCTACCAACTTCATTCTTCGTATTATTGTTACTGTCATTGTTGTTGTAGTTATATTTGCTGCGGTTCGATTCGTTCTTCAATTCTTTGTAAGCGGGTGAACTTTTAACTTACAATTCAGCAAAAAAATGGCTAAAAAGATGGTGAAGGACCAAGGAAGAGAGAAGGGCAGAGGGAGAGAGAGCGAGGAAATGAAGAGAGAGAGAAGTATGAGAGGGATGCAGAAGTTGAAGGGAAAATTGAGCAAAACGTCGAAATCAATTTCAATTTGACTCGAGTTCAATTCCACTTTATGTTTTTTTGCTCCTTTTTCTTTTGGTTCTTTTACGATTTTTGTGGTTTTGAAGGATTTTTCAGATCTTTATTTTTTTCTTTTGTTTTCTTTTTGCTCCTTATATTCGTTCGATTCTTTACGATTCGTCTCTGATTTGCATTTAAATTTTATTTTATTTCTTTTCGAATCGTTTTCTCTTGGACTTATCGATGTTGTTGTTGTGGTTGGTATTGTTGTTGCCATTGTTGTTGTTGTTAATGATCACATTGTTGTTGCTAATAATCTCATTGTTGTTGTTGCCCTCTTTAATGCATTCAAATTCCCCGACATCTCGTTTGCTCTTTCTCTCTTTTCCCCTTCCACAGAAATTCTTCGCCACATCAATTTTTTGATTGATCAGTTCCTTTTCCCTGAACTTTTGTCCCCCTCTCTTTCGCCCTCTGTCGCTCCATCTCTTTCACTTAGTTGCTGTCTTTCTTGTTCGTGTCCTATTCTCTCATTGTTGTTGTGGTCATTTCTTTCAGATTTTATTATTGTTGTTTCTGTTATATTGTATTCCCATTCCCAACATTTTCGTTCCGCATCTAATCGGAAATTCATATTCCCATTTCATTTCGTTCCGTTTCGTTCCAATCCGTCGGTCTGTCTGTCCATCATAGGGATATGAGAGAGTGAATTATGGGATTTCTCTGATTTGTTACAATTGTCGTTGTTGTTTCATGGTGTGAATGTTGTTGTTATTGTTATTGTTGTCAGTGATGTCATTGGTGTTGTTTTTGTAAGTCTCAGTTCTGCATCCATATGGCTGACGATGACCGATGATGTCGACCCAATGTGAAAAATATGACAGTGAGAGAAATACATCATATTCACATATTCACTCAAATTAATCATTTACATACATAAGAATGTGTCATTGTGAGAGAGAAAACTTTCTTTTATGTATTTTTTCTCTTATTGAAAAAGTAATTTCTTCCTTATTCTTTAATTGCATTTAATTTATTTATTATTTCGTAAGAGATAAATTCGGCAAGGCAAAATATAATAAGTTGTCGATTACTAATAAATATCGCAATAGTCCAATATCATAAAGTCATATTTGGTCGGCCCTGGATCTTTTTAATCATCGATTTCCACTGACATAATTTCCCCTTCTTCCATCCCTTCTCCCCTCTCTCCCTTCTCTCGCTCTCCTCTCATCGCCTCAATATCCTCAATCCACAACCTCAACCAATAGCGAGCGCAATCTCCGATGCCTTTTGAAAGCCTCTTTGGGATTCTTCATTTCGCAATAGTGGCTGCGTTGTAATTTCGTTATCTGCGATTCATTGCTCAGACAGACAAATCGACAACCAGACAGCCGGACAGACAGGCGGCATTCAGACCAGCAGACAGACAGATTTTCATTTCATATTTTCGCTGATGTCCGCAAATGTCAAGCAGATATCGGTGAAGACACAAAGGCAAGGCAGACATAATGACAGTTGGGAAGCCGCTTAAGTCGGGGCTGACAAGAGCGAGACGGAGCTGTAGACAAGGTGATGGAGGGAGAGAGAGAGATGGGGTGAGTCACACAAATCATCAGTTGCTAAATGCAAAATGATCGAAGGAATAAAATCGGAAAATCCTCAAATTGACAGACACATGGGGCCGACTGTGAGAGATCGAGGCGATCGAGGGGTTCAATGGGGAAGAGCACACTTGAGGGGTCGAAAGGGGGCGTGGGTCGAGAGGGAGTGTGGCATGGGCTGCCCCACTTTGGCCTTTGACGTCGACCCGGAGTTTAATGGAAATTCGTGTTGGAGTTAAATCACTTCAATGAGCTTCGAATTATGGGCCGGACCCTCGACGCCACGTGCGTCGGCCCCGGCCATGAAGACGACGACGGGCCACACGTCAGTCTGAAGTGATGGAGCACGCATAACAAAACCCACCACAACCGCCCTCCTCCACCCCATTCTAATTGCATTTTTCTGTTCTGCGAAGAATGTCGAAATGGAGAGAAAACATTCGCAATTAATTAGCCTACAACAACAACAAAATCATCGGGGTCCACAAGGGTCGTTATTTATAATTACAGCAACAACAACATGTCTGGTGAATGTCAAAAATGTTCGCCCCTACAACAACAACACAATCTTCACCTTCATCACCACCTTCACCAACATCAACGACAACGAAAATGACGACGACATTATGGCGAACATTTGTGGTAACAACAATCTCATGTTAAACTAGAATTAATCAACTTGGGCGAGAAAACGCGAAGGAAAAAAGAACAATCCTCCCACCAACACATTCACCAGGACTTCACATCGAGCAATTCATCACGGTTGGGGGAAACCGAGAAAATGGTGAAAATAACTAAGATTAAATAACGGTAATTATCACCTGTTATGGATGTCATGAAGGTGAACTTGGAAAAGGGAATAAGAGATAAAATGCGCTAAAAATAAACCGAAATAGACGACAAAAATAACTAAAAAAAAGAAGGAAAAAACATAAAAAATATACCACGGAAAAACTGCAAGAAAAACTTTGTAAATAACTACATCAACAACAAAAGAACTACAACAACTATTACCAAGAATGTGAGGACAGACAAAGGCGGAAAATAGTTCGAAAAATTCAAGGCAATAATAAAAAAAACGAGAACAACAATATAATAATCAACAACAATTATAATCGAAAAAGTAATAAGACCATCAAAAACAACAACAACAATAAGAACAGCGGTGAAAAGTCATCGAAGACACGGTATAAGTTCAGGTTTAATTACTTTATTTACATTTGGCAACACTGTTCAGACATTACCGTTACCGGAGTCGCTTTGGTGTGGTGTCACCAACAACAAAAATAACTACGAAAACAGTGGGAACAAGAACAACAATTACAATTAAAACAACAACGACGACAACGGTAATCACGAACAATGGCGGCGAAGTTTCGGGGTCGGTCGAGGTGAAAGTTATGGGGTGGAAAGGTGTGGGGTGAAGAGGGAGGTGTGGGGTGATAAGAGAGAAGTGGGGTAAAGAGAGAGGTGTGGGGAGAAGAGGGTGGTGATGGTGGCGTGGGATGAGGGTGGAATATGAGGCGGTCGGCGGAGGTGGGGGAGTTGGAAGAGGTTGAGGTAGGGGAGTCAAAAGTCTGGGTTCAGGTTCAGGGAATGCGAGTGCGATGTCTGATGAGATTCGTCATGCGAGCCGGGCAATCACTTGAGTGTGTTTGTGTGATTGTGACTGTTTTATAAATATATGTGTGTGCGTGTGTGTTTGAATGTGTTTATTCGGTGTCTGGCGACGAATGAAAAGAAAATTGCGACATTGCAGCTAACGGTACATTAACATTGTCATAATTTAATTACAATATAAATTACAATTACAACAACAACAGCCACAGTCATAACATCGCCTGAGGTCGTTAGGGTGAAAGGGAAAGGAGAATGAAAGAGCGAAATAGAAGAACAAGCGAGATTCGTCTATGGCTGGAAGGAAGTAATGTAATGACTTGTTGTTGTTGTTTTTCGTTGTTGTAATTCTTGTTTTCATTACATGTTAATGTTAGTTTTGTTATTCTTTTTTTCTGTTGTTGTTGTCTCTGTGGTATTTTTAATTTGTTTACCAAACGACAATGTTGTCATTTTTGTTGTTGTTATTGTTGCCCGTCTGCACAAGACGCTGGAAAAAAATCCCATTAAAGTTGGAGAAGAATTTTTCACATTTTTTTCCACCACGCTGAACCGAACCCTCCCTGAGTCGCTTTCACCACATCCGAGCCGCGCCCCTAATTGAGGCCACGACCCTGAGGAGGGTCCTGAGAGGGGCGGGGGTTGATGGGGTGGAGAAATTCTCAGACAGCCCTGGGAGCAATTAGATGCACTCACACACACTCAGCACACATGATTTAATGGACGTCCACAGCCTCGAAGTGAAAGTGGAGGGAGAGATGGAAAGAAAGATAAGAAGGGAGGCAGGAGAAAAGGAGATAGAAAAGTGTAAGAGAGAAGGAAGGAACGTTAGAGAGAGAAGCTAAGGTAAGAGAGAGAGAGAGAGAAGGAAAGGTACGTTGTCTGGTCCATGGGCCATGGAAATGAGCTCATGCTGCCTGCCTGCGACAACCAAGGCAAGGCTTTATCGCCCTGACTAGGCGAAAGGACACTTTTATGCGAGGAAATTAATTCAGAAATCTCCAGCATAAATTCAGGATCTTCACAGCGTTCGACATGAGAAGACGAGGAAGCAGCAGCCATGGGAATCTTCACTTCATCTTCTGGTTCAACGATGTGACCCAGATTCTGAATTAATCTCGAATGAATTTCTGTCGCCAAGTTCTTCTCAAAGTTCCACTAGAAGAAAGTTAAGCAAATGCTATTGAGGAGAAACTCCTTCATCTCTTGCAGATAGTTGAAGCAAAATATTTTATTTTCTTTCGATTCCCACATCTGTTTCTTCAGCATGCCAAGACCTCATCAAAGCGAAGACATCTGATGCTTATTAAAGAGGAATTAAATCGTAGTAAAATATCTATTTACATAATTCCAGCCGAGTCCATCAACGAGCCGAGTCCCACCGTCAAAAACCCACTAAAAGATCTTTAAGCGAAGCTCTTTTCTCATCACAAATTTGTTGAACATCGTTGAAAGAGATGAAAATGAGTGAATTAAAATCGAATTAGGTGTATGCGAAATTCAACGACGGCGGCGGATCCGACATCCGAATGAAATTTGGTCAAAAACTTATTTTCACTAACGTTGAAATCTCGTGAACATCGGCAGTAATAAAAAAAGACCAACAACAACACTGAAGAACAACAACAACAATCGAATATTGACGCCCAAATCGCCAAAACAATCAATAATACATTAAAACGATATGCATCTCGATTTCCGAACATCGGGCCACGGGCATCCCGCAAAAACGGTCATCATCACGAGGACCAGGGCTGCAAGACAACCCATGATGGCCCATTTAGATGGAGAGCGAGATAGACAAAGAGGGAAAGAGAAAGGCAATTTGAAAATTTTGATTTCCTCCTTGAACCTTGGATTTTAAATCAGGAACCTTTCTTCTCCACTTTAAAAATCCACAACCCATGAAATTTCACAAAGAAAAACCCAATTTCCCAGTCAAAAAACACAACCTCCCTCCTCAATCGACCCAACATCCCTCCACCACCTCTCAAAGGAATCAATGCTCCCTAATAATATTCATTGCTCGCCCACGCCTCGTTGCCCAAGGCTTGGCCTGTGGTTCTGGATCTGTTTCTGGTTCTGGTCCTGATCCTGGTGTTATTAAAAATCCTTAAAGTCAGAACTCAAACAAACAATTCTGTTGATTCTTTCTTCCCTCATTCTTGCTTTCCTCTTTCTTCCCTACTTCCAACCTCCTTCTTCTTCTTCTTGGTGTTCCTTCGTCGTTTCTTGTGATATTTTTTCCGATTTGCCTCCGTCGTCTCCTTCGGTTATTGAAATTTTTCGGCTCTCGTCGGTGCCTTTGATGATTTATTACTTTTTGGGTCATTTATTTCCGAAGCCGAAGGGCTTCGAAGGACGTCTCTGCTTCTTCTCTTCTTTTCCTTTTTTCTCCCTGTTTTCTTGCCCACAACTCCTCGTCCATCGAAGTCCTGGCCAAATATTCGATATCAGAATTCGAAGTTCATTTGTTATTTATTTTTATGATTTCATAATAAACACCCAGAAAAGGTTATCGCTCTTTGAGGAGACTTTTTCTCCCTATCTCTCTCTGTTTTCTATTATCCTGGATTTTGGGAAATCAATTGTAAGTTCAAATCATCGAAGATTGTTCGAAGAATTTAAAGCCATGACTTCTACTTGGCCTCTGGCGACAAATGGATATCCAAGAAATATTCATCGAAGAGCTTTTCGTGTGGAAAAATCGCTATGGAAATTAAGGTTATTTTTAGTCATATATGAACCAACGACAAATGGTATTCGAGGAAAAGTTTTCATTTTTTCTCTTTAGAATTCTTTGCGTCGATCTGGGGAAATCTTGAGTTTTAATTAAACCCGCGGATCCACACATTTGGAACCAACCCCAGCGCCGAAGCCACCCTCTTCTTCTTCACTTATTTTCATATTTTTCCAAATTCGTCAAAATTTACCTCCTCCTCCTTCGTCTTCCTTCTCCCCTATTTTCACCACCCACAGATTGAACCGCACAAGTCGCACGCTGCAGGCATTTAAATTCTCTCAATGGTTCCCTCTCATTCTCTCTCCCTCCATTCTGTCCTTCTCTATTCACTTCTATTGTAGGAAATTCCTCTGACATGTCGTCAATGAAAGCCTCATTTATTTCCATCGTCTTCGTCGTCGTCACCATCGTTATCGTCATCATAATCATCAAGATTTTGTCAATAATTCATTCCTTGCTCGCATGTAAATTCGCCGCCATTCACCGTTCATTGTCAAGGCTCGATAACTGCTGTCTGAGTCGAGTCGAATCGAATCGAGTGGAGTGTGGCAACGCTTCCCGCAACGGTTATTGCGAAGAGGAAGCTTAACCCATGTGGCAACCCCGCTCCAGCCCCGTCTGGCCACATTGGTTTCCATTTACTTTGCATGCGGTTCGGAAATCAATTCTTTGCAGATTCTTAAATCTTAGTGGAGGCAAAATTGTGTGTGAGAGAGAGAGAGAGAGAGAGAGAGTGAAAGAGGAAGGGGAAAAGGAGGAAAGAATATTGTGAAAGAGGCCAATCTCAGAAATGAAGAGGATTGTAGACTGATGACAAAGTCAGAGAGAAACCGAATGAGAATGAACAGAATGAAACAGACGATGAAATGGGACTCAGAATGAAAGGTGACAGAGAATGGTAATGATTGGAAATTATTTGATATTATGGTAAGCTTAGGAATGATGAAGAAAAGGGAGAACTCAGTTCTCTTTTATTCCCATCTCCTTCAGTTCTCTACCTTCGCTCAACTCTCTATATTGCTTTAACGTCTCCTACTTCTCTAGCATTAACAATTAGTAAAATACATCCTGATTTGTAAATGAAAGCATTGAAGTGAAGCAATAAAATATTGAGAATTGACTTGTGAACGAGGAATTCCCAGTTTCTGCTCCAATCTATTCACCATCTCCTTCAACCTCTCCTCCAACATCTCCTCCAACACTTCTACCTCTATCATTTTTCCTCTTCCATCTCCCCTCCATTTCAATCGTTCTCGTCTACTTTCGTTTCAATCGCTCTCGGCGTTCAACTAAAGATTTCTCGGCCGTCGCATCTGCTTCGGCTTCTCATAATTTGAGAAATTTATTGGAGACTTTGTAGACTAGGTGGAGAGCAAAATCCGAGCGATCCGATGACTCAACTAAGTGCAACCCGATGCTCCGACAACAACAACAGCAACAACACCGATCCAACTACAGACGATCAACAATCAATAATATCATTGTTGTTTTTTATTTTCCTTTGCTCTGTCTACCTCTAGACGTGTTTTTTCTCTTTTAATATTTGCTTCTTTCACTTTTTTTTATTTGAATTTTTTCTATCTTAATTTTTGTATCTTTTTAATATTTTTTATCCAATAACTTTTTCTCCTCTTTGTCTGTTTTTCGTTCATCTCTTTCTCTGTTGTTGTTTTTCTGTTTCCCTCTATCTCTTTATCTGTCTACTTCATGGATGGCTGCGAGGCTTTAACTGTTGCTTTTGACATTTCGAATGGCGAGCCGCGACTACAACAATCATATAATTTTTCGACTTTATTTGATTGGCCTGCCGAGGGGGATCCGCTTCCCCTTGTCCCCCTCTTCAGCCAGCGATCTCCTCATCGTTGGCTGGAAAAATGAGCTCGTTTTTAAATATGGAAATCGAAAATCTCCGCAAGTTATGAGAACATTAGCAGTGGAAGGAGGAGAAAGAGCGAAGGCGATGGAAGTCACGTTGAGAGAAAGCAAGAGAGAGAGGGAGATGGAGATGGAGATGGAGAGAAAGAACGATGGTAGATTGTGGAAGCGAGTCGGACACACCTTCCTCGAGGAGGCCGCCGGTGATTGCGGATGAGTCGTTCGAAGGTGTTCGCAATAACTTGGCACGATAATCGCTTTTATTGAGTGCTCGACGGTAAAACCCAGGAAATTCGGTCACACGGCGGGGCCACGGAGTGGTCGGAGAGAATGAGAGAGAAGAAGAAGGAGGAAGACAGGGATATTGTGGTGAGGACGACTGGTAAAAGATGGAAATGAGTTCTGTTGCGACAATTCACAACGAGCTGGCCATGTCTCCAGATCGAGGGATTAGATAAGATTGCACGAAGGGACGACGAAGGAATTGTGGAGAAGAAGAGAAGAATCGGAGAAGTTATCAAGAAAAGTCGACTTCGGCAGGAAGGGAAAAGATTGAAGTGATTGCGAAAACAGTTTAAGAAATCGCCATAAATGTCGGCTGAGAGAGGCTCAGGCTTTGTGCTTGTGTTTATGAGTAGTAAATTCGGCTTTGGGTAGAACAAGGAGTCGTGTCGATATCAACGATATAAACAATAAACAAGATCGGGAATAAATACATGAGGAATAAAAGGAATCAGAATAAAAAGATCCGGAATGGAAGAAGTTAGAATAAGAAAATCCATAATTAAAAAATTCAGAATAAAGAGAACCAGAATTTTAAAATACATGATAAAATGATCCAGAATAATGTGATTCAGAATAAAAAGACTCAGAGAAGATTTAAAAGATCTTTAGAAATACTTCACGTAGTGCTGAAAAAGAAACGGAAGTCAAGATCAAATGAAATTTCTATTTCAAACCCAAAATTACAGGGATCGTGGTTTCGAAATCCAGCCTATCAGATGGCATTTACATGAATACCCTCATAGAGCGGAAGGCCCCGATAATCCTTCGTCGTCAATCAGGGTTCGATGCCATAAGCCAAACTCGTGCGAACACCTCCAGCTCCTCCTTCAACGCTGTGATCCATGAGCGACCTTGAATGTGTAAAAAACCCTCCACGAAGAAAATTCTATTTTAAAATTTCCCTCTATCCATGCGAGGGGATGAAGCTAGGGGAGACAGGGGCAGGAAACCGAAACGTTAATCAATTTTCTACCGAATTTAACAGCAGAGTCAATCGACCATGAAATGAAACACGTTAAGCAGATCAGCTGGCATATGCCAGGCAGGGTAACGTAGGCTAAGCTGAGCCAAAGCCAGCACAACAACAACAACAATTTCAATCTCTAATAAGTCAACAACAACAAGGAGACGACGAGGAACAACCAGTGGAACAGGAGATTACAACAAAGCTTTGCTCTATTTAAATCGGAAGAGCGGAGAATACAAAACCAAAAAAAAAACAGAATACAAAATTTTCAAAATTAGATTTTTATCAAACACAAACACTCGCTCACACACACATTCACATTTACATAGACCCGTCCTCCGAGGGTTGCCACATCGTCGACGAGGGATCGCATTACAACAGGCAGGAGCGATGCTACGAGGACGCGAGGACACGAGGCGCAATTTATAATCCGTAAAAGGAAAAAAAACGCACCAGCTCCAGCCACATGCACGGTGGCAAATGAGAGGGGATTAGAATGAAGAGGATGGGGAGAGCGATGGTGAGGAAGAGGAGCATGAAAATGATGAAGTTGAGGATGAAAAGGAGGATGGAAATTAGGAGGTTGGTTATGAGACGAATGAAAAGGAGAGACAATGAGGAGGTTCATGAAGAGTTCCAGATTAAAGACCTCAAAGAGAAGAGCAACGAGAAGGATGATGAGAAAAAGGAATGAGATGAAGAAATGGAATAACGAGAAGGTATTTAAGGACAAAAGAAATCCCAATAGGAAAAACGAAAAAGTAAGCGACAGGGAGAGACAGAGAAGAGAAGAGTAGGATGAAAATGAGAAGATAGAGAATGAAAAAAGGAAGCGATGGCGAACCATTGTGTGGAATCTTCACCGAAGGAAAACCGATGAAGGTAAATCGAGGGACCTCGAGCAGAAGAAAGGTTCAGCATCACAAGCGAGAGACTAAGAGAAGAAGCGGAAAGGAGAAGGAAAGTGGGAGAGAAAAAAAGAACACCTCTAAGGTAAGGTAGATAAAATCAACGAGACTGAGAAGAGGAAGCTAATGCAGAGTTCCTCAAGCGGAAGAAGTAGACGTGAAAACAAAATGATGAAAAGATTTCAGAGACATGGCGAAGAAGAACAAGAAAAAGAGGATATGACAAGCTATTGGAAAAACCCGAATAAGGCTCAAGCAAAACGGACGAGGCTCAAAATATTCACTCACCTGAAAACATCGCCACCGTGTTGAAGGGGGCAGGGTTTTCATGAGAAGGTTCTTGTGGCCCCTAAAATTATGCAACACAAAGCAAACATGTTGCTTTATTGTGGGCTCATTCTCGTTGTTGTTGTTGTTGCTTTTGTTCATGGGCCGATTAGGCTTGTTTCACAATAAATTTATTTTAATACCTTGTTTGTGTGGAAAGTCTTTGCCATTGACTTTGTTGTTGTTTATCTTGGGCTTGTGAAGGAACCTCGATGTTGGGGTCACATTTGGGCCAAATTCATGGGCGATTTGAGATATTTTCAAAGTGATAATTCAAGGGAATAGTTGAAGAGGATATTTTGTGGAAATATTTCAAGAGTAAGGTTTCAATATTTCATGTGTAATTTTCAATATTTGGTTATTTCTATTTTAGTTTATATATTTTACTTATTTGTATTTTATTGTACTTATTTCCTTTCATTTGCATTTATTTTATTTTAATATTTTAATTGTTTTTGTTATTATTTAAAATTATTTTTTTCTTTTATTTTATTTTTACTCTGTTGCTTCATTTTATTTCATATCATTTACAATGTTGTGTTTTCATTTATTTCTATTATATTTTTTATGTTATTTTTCTTCTTTTATTTAAATTCACCATATTGCATATCGTAAGGTTTTCTGGAAGGTTTTTAGAAGAGGTGTCGACTTTTAATAGAAGAGGTATTTGAAGTTAAATGTTAAGGTAAAGATCAAAGGGCTGGAGCAAGGATTACATGTTGTTATCTTCAAAGGATTGTTTCTCTACTCCTTCTCCAACATTGTTTTATCCCGCATAAAAGAATCCTCTCGTTCCTCTTGAAACAATTCTCCCTTTAAACAATCCTCTTGTTTCCCTCAATTCATCTCTCTTCCCCAAATCCATTCGCTTTCATATCCTTGATCCTTTTGCTCTCCATCACAGTTTCTGCAACCCACACGCATCCTTGAGCAGGGCACAATTAAAACGCATTGAACTGGACCTCGCTCCCTCTCTTTATCTCTCTCTCTCCTTCTCCCCCATTTCCAGTGGTCTCCGGCGCAGGATGAGTGATTAATTTTCATTGTTTAGTCCTGTGGCCGGTTCTCTCAAGGGATTCGAATCGAATATGCAATCAGCTTACACACACACACGATCTCACACTCACACACACCATCGACATGCAATTACATGTGGAAAAATCCACTCGTTGGTGTGAGTGTGAGGGGGCGTGGCTGGGAATAAATGTTAATTGAAATTTTATCAAAGCGCCGCGTGCGAATTTCGAGGCCTTCAATATTGCAAATTGCAGAAAATTATGCCAGAGGCGTCTGATTGCGAAGTGGGAATCGCTCCACCCACGACCCTCGCAGCCCACGCAGACAGATGCAGAGAGAGGACAGAGGCACACACACACGTCCATGGACAGACGCACACGCACGCACGCAGGTTTCAATTATTCACCCGCCAAGTGGATGCAATAAATTTTAAACGAGTTGCATATGAAAAATTGGTCGTCGTTGTCGGTAGGTCCCTGTTGTTGTTGGTTATTTATTTTTGTTTCTTTTGTTTTTGTCCTGCCTTTCCATTGCTTTTGTTTCCACTGCATCGTGCCGAGGTCTGAAAATTGATATCATAATCAATCGCCAAATTAATGTGTTCCATCCTCCTCATTCTCACAATCCTTCAATACCATCCTGCAATTTATCCTCACTTTAATCACCGCCCACCTCCCTTTAGTGATCATTTCCTGCGATTACCGAATCGCATCCACCTGATACAGGTGGAGAGCTAAGGGATTAAATGCAATTGAATACAGGTATCGAGGGCTCCTAAAATTTGTGGCTGAATTTGCCCAATTTTACATAAACAATTGCATACATTTTGGCGTCGAAATTTAATTCAATTGTTTTAATTTTAATAACAACAATAATCTCGAAATTGATTTGTAAGGCAAGTTGAATTATTTACGAAATTGAGTCAAATGGAAAATTTAATTATTTAGGAAATTGCGATCGTTTGGGAATTTAGTTAGTTGAAATTTGATTTCTGGGATTTATTTTCCAAATGTATTTCAAATTTAGCTAAAAATTGATGAATAAAAAAGCGATATTGAAGTAGTTATAATAGAAAAAACAAGAAAAAAAGAAACAGAAAACATTTTCGAATGGATTTTGAAAACATTTGCTCGATTTCCAGCTAAAAAATATTTCATCCGATTGGAACATTTTTCTGATGAAGTCTCAGTCTAACAACCATCAGCGTCCTCCACGCCCCCTTCGTGACCGACCCCTTTTTGTAGGCCCCGAACCGATGGACCGACCTCGTCAATCATCTCTGGATGAGGAAAACATCCTCCCTAAGTCCAATAAAAATCCCGATTTCCATGCATTCGCATTTCGCGAACTCCTCGCAAACAATGAGAGGACCCGGACCAGAACCCGCCGTCCCCGGCCGCCGGGCGCATTTATTAACAATTTATTTATTTGTGGCTAAAAGTCGTAGGCGGCTCGACGACGGACGGCGGCATCTGCGTTGGCCGGCGCTGGCCGTTATTAAAACCAACAGACGGGAGAGAAATAAAACGTGGAAGGATTCAATTTCAATTCGAATGGCGTTGGAATCGAATTGGGAGCGTTACAGGGAACGGTATCGGGAGATTATTGGAGTATTGTTGGGAATGGCATTGAGAGTGTTGTTGGCAACTATATTGTGAACGGTATTGGGTGGGGTCCGAGTCCGGATCGCAGTCGGACGATGGCGACGACGAGAGAATATTCAATGAATTGAAACAAATTGAATGGAATTGAGTTGAGTTGCAAAAAAAGAAACAAAAAAGAACTCCGCCAACACAACCACAATAACAAAATGCGATGGAAATTTTATTTTCCGCATGGAGCGAAAAACACAACAAAAAATATTGAAGGAAAATGGAGCAAAGTTTTCGGCAGAAGTTATATTTTCATGATTGAAACGACATACAAGAGGTTTTTGTATTCTCGTCTCCAACGGGTGGAGGGCGGCTCCAACGATGACGACATGTGGAGAAAGGGGGCGGTAGGCGTGGTTTGGGGCCCGTCAACGCCGCTGTATCGGGCGCCATTGTTGTCATTATGTTCCAATAATAAACAAATACAAACGAAGTTCTCGCGTAAATAACTTTATACCGTTTTTCACTCCACTCCACTTTGATTCGTTTTCGTTTCGTGCTCCTCTTTTATGGCTTCATAAATTGGCGCTTTTGTGTGCGTTTTTAATGGCGTCGCGAATTTCGTCGTCATCGTCCTCACCACCTTCTCCCCCTTCATGAGGGGGTGAGGGTTGTATAATAATTAAATTCCTCCGGGCGGCGTCCGGGAGGAGGCGACTGCATAATGAGCCCCATGCCACGGTAGTCAGAGGGACCCCATCTGCTCCCCCAACACATCCACCGATGGGTTGAAGAACACATAACAAACACATGGAAAGCATGGAAACAAAGCGAGGAATGAACAAAACATTAAACTGCGTAGTGTTTCATTGATTTTTCATAAACCGACAAAAAAGCGCTCTTTTGCGATAATGATTCCTTTCATAGCTGGGTGTAAAAAGCGTTCGTGGGAAAATTCGTTCTTTAACTCACTATATTCTGAGAATTACGAGAATCCTTCAAAACCCAGCCACAATTCGTGATATTACCTGCAACGAGAGAGACAGAAAAAAAATTAAATAGAGTAAAATTAAAATGCTTGTTCATGAGATAATTTATAAGTAGAATAAAAGTAAAATATTTCAAAATTGTAAGTTCAAGTTCATATGAACAGAGATCCGAGTTTCAATTAAACTTTTAATTGGGTATTCAACTTAGAATTCAACTGAGTTTCAACAGATTATTCAAATGATTATTCAACTAAATATTGAACTGAGTGTTCAACTGAGTATTCTTCTGAGAATCCGGCTGAACATTCAAAGCGATTCCATTGAGAGCAATGATCATCGCCACCACTGTAACTAGGCCATATATGAGACTAAACGATAAGTGGCGAGCTTCGTTTTATGCATGTAGATTCTGATGAGTTTTCCATTGCGAAATCACGGACAGTGACTAGAACAAGGAGCAAACAAAGAGAGAGAGAGAGAGAGAGAGAAGAGCGATGGAAATAGTTGGGTTCGACTGGTCCGAAGGTGAATAGGAGAAGAGGGCTGAGGGGAAGAGATGTTGGGGGCACTCACGATAAAAGACTAGACGTCAACTGTTGGCTCACGCCAGTCGGTTTCGCGCTCTGATCGTGTCGTCGTCGTCAACCTCGTCGACAACATCGTCAGTGGAAAAGTCGTCGTAGTAGAATTGTTATTGTTGCAAATATCGTGGTTTTTTATTGTATATTTCATTGTTGATATTCTTGCTGTGGATATCTTCATAGTTGTTCAAAACGTTGTTGTGGTTGACTTTGTTTTGGATATAACTAGATTTGGATTTTGTGGATACCGGTCTTATTGATATCGTTCATATCGTTATACTTAACATCGTAATTACTATCGTTGTTCCCTTGGCTTCCGTCATTGTTCCTCCCCCTCCACGATGGACCTCCTCCTGCACACGACCCTCTTCCTCGCCCTCGCCGCCCTCTCCCTGCTGTACCTGTGGCTGCGCAAGCGCTTCTCCTACTGGTCCGACCGCGGCGTGCCCCACGAGCAGCCCGTCTTCTTCTACGGCAACATGCGCGGCGTGGGCCGCACGATCCCGCTGCGTCGGCCGCTGCGCGACTGCTACGAGCGCTTCCAGGGCCGCGCGCCCTTCGCCGGCTTCTACCTCTCGCTGCGGCCGGCGGCGCTGCTGCTCGACCTCGACCTGGTCAAGAGTGTGCTGATCAAGGACTTCGCCAACTTCTCGCTGCGCGGCAACTTCTACAACGAGGCCGACGACCCGCTCTCGGGCCACCTGTTCAACCTGGACGGGCCCAAGTGGAAGCGGCTGCGGGCGAAGCTGACGCCGACCTTCACCTCGGGCAAGATGCGCTTCATGCAGCCCACAGTGGTCGAGGTGGCCCAGCGCTTCGTCGAGGTCTTGGGCGAGCTGGTCGATCGGAGTAATCCGGAGGAGAAGGAGGCGACAGAGCCTGCGGATACTCAAAGGGCTTCAGAGACCTCAGACGGTATCGAGATCAAGGAGCTGCTGGCCCGCTTCACGACGGACGTGATCGGCACCTGCGCCTTCGGGCTCGAGTGCAACAGCCTGCGCGACCCCGACACCCACTTCCGCGAGATGGGCCGCAAGGCCTTCTCCGAGCGGCGCCACCGCGGCCTCGCCTTCTCCCTGATCCAGGCCTTTCCGCAGCTGGCGCGTCGCCTCGGCGTCCGGATGGTGCCCGACGACGTCGCCGCCTTCTTCATGCGCGTCGTCCGCGACACGGTCGAGTACCGGGAGCGCGAGGGCGTCCAGCGCAACGACTTCATGAACCTGCTGCTCGAGCTGCGGCGCCAGGATCGGCGCGACGAGGTCCTCACGCTGGAGGAGGTCGCCGCCCAGGTGTTCGTCTTCTTCCTGGCCGGCTTCGAGACCAGCTCGAGCACGATGAGCTTCGGCTTGTACGAGTTGGCCGTGCAGCCGGCGCTGCAGGAGCGGGCGCGGGCCGAGGTCGCGGCCACCCTGGAGCGACATGGCGGGGTCCTGAACTACGAGGCGCTGCACGAGCTCAAGTACGTGCTGCAGATCGTCCACGGTGAGTCCTTCATGAGGTTTCTTCCGATTGATCGATCGATTTTCGTCTTACATTGGGACTCCTGTGGGTTGTTTTTCATCAATTCCCACAGAGATCTTTTCTATCAACTATCTTTGGGTCAACTAGCCTTGGAATTATATATATCATTGGTTTCAACCCATGAACTAATAATTTTACTCATCTTCCAGAAACCCTTCGCAAGTACTCGATCGCCGCGATGGTCGTGCGCAAGACGATCGCCGACTACCGGGTCCCCGACAGCGACCACGTGATCGAAGCTGGCACGATGGTCATCATCCCCGTCGACGCGATCCACCACGACCCCGAAATCTACCCGCAACCGCAGCTCTTCGACCCCGATCGCTTCGCGCCCTCGGAGGTTGAGAAGCGCCACTCGATGGCCTGGCTGCCCTTCGGCGAGGGGCCGCGCAATTGCATCGGCCTGCGCTTCGGCGAGATGCAGACCGTGATTGGGCTCGCCCTGCTGCTGCAGAATTTCCGCTTCTCGGTGGGGTCGCAGACGCAGATTCCACTGGAGATCGACCCGAAGCAGTTCATCCTGAGCTCGAAGGGCGGCATCGTGCTGAGGGTGGAGAGAGTTTAGAGTGAACGGAGGCGTGGCATGGCGTGTTGTTTGGGCAGAATCCCAATTGAAATTTGTTTTTTCACGCTTAATCATATTTTATAGCTAGCTTGTTATGTCTATAATATATATATACTGTTTATATAGACTCTATGTAAACAGTATAATCTCATGTTTGTAAAAGAAAGAATATAAAAATGTTATACATATAAATACTCTGAAGATGTCGTGTGATTGGACAAAAGGGGGGGGGTTATGAGATGGGTAGGGTCTGGGGCTTGAGATGAGCTAAAAATTGTCAAGATCGCAATTGAATTGAGGAACTGCCTGTAATCGTGATAGAAGTAGTCGCAAGTGCAATAAAAGTCAAACAGCTGCTGTGGAGACTTGTATTTATGGATTCAAACATTGAGTCACTAACGTGTGGACGATAAGGTGAGGAAGAATAAAGGGAGAGATCGAGTAAAGAGAGCAAGAGCCAACACAAGAATAGAGGAAACAGATAGAGAACAAAGACAGAAAGAGCATAGGCAGATAGAGTAAAGACAGAAATAGCAAACACAGAAAGAGCTCAGAGAGAAAGAGCAAAGAGAGAAAAACCCAACAGAGTGTGATGAACGAAAGAACGAGAGACCTTTGTTAACACTCACTCTTGGTAAACTCTCTCGTGACCAGATTAAAAACAGAACGAGAACTTGAAGTCTAATAGGAAAAATCTCTACGGATCTCTTCTGGCCTGACCTTTGCCACTGGAAACTCGTCGTTGAATTCTCGATCGACTTCCGGAAGCCCACGTTCACGTCATAACCGTCGTGTGTCGATGCGTCGCTGGAGCATGACTCCAATCAATTTTTCACCCGAAAAATCTCCAATTATTCATAATCCATGAGCGGAAATGGGAAGCCCAATCTTGATCGCGCGTATCCGCCTCAGGGAGGAGGTGGAGGTGAAGGAATTGGTGGAATCATGAGGTAAGCGGGTGATGGTTTAATCGATCGATGGGTAATGGGTTAAGCGAATCATGGTTTATTTGAGCCATGGGTTTAACGAGTCATGCGTTAATCGAGTCATCGTAGTTAATCGTAGAGTCATCTCTCTCCTTCATACCGTCCTCTCTCTTGCACTTCCTCGTTATCGACATTTCTTTCAAAACTTCTTGAGAGTATGAAATAAATTCTGAAAGCCTCTTCAGCTCACTTTTATCACTTGGTCTGTTTATCATCTCTCTCACTCCTTTTTTTCATTTCTTTGTTTTTTTACTTTACTTTTCTTTCCTTCATTTCGTCTGTTTTCTTTCCATCTTTTCTTTCATTTCCATCATTTCAAACGTCGGCCTCAAGTATTTCAATTCACTTTTCCTCAAGAACAAAAGAAAACTGTTTTTCTTTCAAACATTCTTCGACTCGGTTCCTCATCTTCTTCTTCTCTCTTGGCCCTTATTTGCAAGGTCTCTTTCGATGCTTTTCACACTTATTTTTCTTCTTCTCGCCATGTGTGTGTTATATGTGTTCGTGTGTGTGTGGTTTTTCTCAAGCCACTGAGATAGAAGAATGCGAAGAAAAGAAACCTGAGATAGAGTGAGAGGGGGGAGTGAGAATGAGACAGGGGGAGGTGCGAATGAGGCGGGGGCAGAGAGAGGGAGTGAGAAAAAGAGGTATGTGCGGTAGAAAGAGAGAGAGAGAGAGTTCTTACAAAGTGGGGTTAGGTACACATCATCTAAAATGTCAAGTGGCACCGCAGCCACTCCAGAGCACGGCCTTCTACCGGAGCCCAGCACAAACTCTCTCACCTCCTCTATCCTTCTCGCACCCTTTCTCTGCCACATTCTATCTCCCTTCTTCTCCCCCTTCTCTCTCTCCTTCTCTCTCTTCGGATTCCCTCCCAGTGCATTTAAAAGTGTTTGCATTTTTATCTCAGAAGCACATTTCTTATGCAAACATTCATTGGTTTTAGACACATTTTCTTGCCTCACTTTCTTTCTTTCTCTCTCTCATTCCCTGTCTCATTGTCTTTCTCTCTCACTCACTCCTTTCTTTCTCGTTGTCCTTCTCGGCTTTGTTTTCCCTCGACATCATCTTCTCGGAGTGTTTGAACAGCAGTTAACGCCTGTTTTTACACCGCACTCAGGGGATAGAGCGAGTGAGAGAGAGAAACGGAGTGAGAAGGCTAGATGGACAGAGGATGAGCGGTGCTGAACACATCCGTTGAGCACTGCACAGGAGGCATAATTCACCGCTAGGTGAGCTTCTCCTCGTGCCTTTAACCCAGAAACGGAAGTAACAACCTCAAAACCTCAGGACAGGATGTGAATGTGTTGGAGTGTCTGCTGTAAGTGTCTTGTGTTCTCTCCGTCTCTCTCTCCCCGCTCTACTTAACGCTGTTACTCACGTGTCGGAACGCGCTCCACATGGCTTCGGCGCCGCGAAGAAGTCTCGTGTGTTTAGCATCAAGTGTTTCGTGGAAATGGTGGAAAGACAGACAAGAAGTGGAAGAAAGCCAGGAATCGGAGGAAACCCAGGTGGGGCGTGTGGGCGTGGCGTCGTTTTCGGAAGACCTTTGAGAAAGCCATATTTTTCTTCTTTTTCCCCCAGTCTGTGCCTCTTGCGCCTGGTTCCTTTCAACTCATTGACTCGAAGACAAACAGAAAACTCTCTTCCACGAAAAACTCTTTCCTCAGAAAACTCCCTCTCATAGACTTTTATTTCTCCAAGATTTCTTTTCCTTCAAAACTTCCTTTCCTCAAAACTCATTTCTCCGTCACACACTACTGTTTACTCCTCATACTACTAGACCATCTCTTATTCTTCCTTTATGTTGCCTTCAGAATTGTTTATTCAAGTTTTTTCTACTCCTTGCCTTGTTTTGGTAGGCTTTTCTCTCCGTCTCATGGTTTTTATTTCCCTCTCTAGAGTTGTCTCTCTCTCTTGGCCTTTTTTCTCCTTACGAATCATGATTTTTTCGGACATGTTTGTGTTTTGCATAAACATAACTTTTCACTGTCTGGAACTGTTTTCTTTCTTGTGTTTGCTCTGACGTGGAGAAACAATGAAGAAACAACAAACTTTTATTGTTGCAGTCGAAGACCTGAAGCGAACCTCCTGCACTTCAGGTCTTCAAGTAAATCCAGAGTGGTGTTGAATATTCTTCAAATTTTTATAATTTTTTATATTAATTTTGTATTCTATTTTATTGTTAATTATTAAAGAATTAATTAAGTGTTTATTAACCTTTTTTCTTATTTTTTAATTATATTTTTTTTTCATGATTTCAAAATTATTTATTATTCAATAACATTATTTTTATGACTTTAAATTTTATATTATAGTCCTCTTTATCATTATAATTTTGATCTTTATTATTTATGACGTGTTTATTGCACTCCAAATTCCATCTCAAACTGCACTGAATTTACTTCTCTCTAAAACGACCCAAACCAAGTGGTGCGATTAAATCAAATCGAATCGACTCAATCGTAAATTTCTGTTGAAGAACTCGTAAAACCACTCGTTTGCAGCTCCGTAAATTTCACCTGAAGAACTCGAGAAAATCTGAGCGATTCAGTCGTCGAACAGGGGTCACTTTGAAAATACGTAGGAAATCGTGCAAATATACTCTAAAATTTACAGAAGTTAAGGAAAAAATCCAAAGAATATCTCTTTTTAATAGTTTCAATTTGAAAATTTAGGAATAAATAATTCACAATTTTCACTTGAAGAAATAATAATTTTGTACCTCCAGAAGAACGACTTTTAAAAAAAATTACACCTAATTCGCAGGCAATTAATTTGAATGCTATCAAACTCAATTTGAATAGAATTCAATACAATAAAGGAATTAATTTTCGTTTGAGAAAGGCGTCGCCAGATGAACAAATGCCTTAATTATCTCTTTACAAATGGACTAAACAGCGTGTAGAGGAGAAAATCCAATTTCGACACATGAGATTAATGTGTCAAAGAGGATTATTGCACATCTCCTCCTCCTCTGCCCCTTGGATATCTATCTGTCTGTGATGGGACTTTTTGGAAAATATTCTCTCGACCGCGCCTCTCACCTCATGTACGTCTTTTCTTTTCTTCTCTAAGGTAATCAGTGAAAGTGACAGCAGAGTGAGAGAGATGGAAAAAATCGACAAATTTACCAACGAATTAATCACTGTCCAGGCGGAAATTAATAATGTGTCTGCTTTGTCAGTCAATGTTGTTGACGGTGACGATAATGATGATAATGTTGATGATGATGACGTTGTTTGATGATGACGATGATGGTGATGAAGAAAATTGTGACGGTGATGAAGACGCCGTGGAGGAGAAGACTTGATGGGGAGTGGAGAGAAGAAGTCGACAGCTCCATTAAAACCCGCATAAATGAGACATTACATCAAAGTGTCAACAGAATGAGACAACAACAATAGCAAGAAGAATAATAGGAGCACAACAACAACAAACAAGAGGAGCAACCACAACAACTAAAATCATCAACGAAATCATCAGTACTTGACATCATCGGTGACACCGGACTTCCAAACAACTGCAAGGACAGACAGACTGGCGATGGACAGACATGGATAGATGGGCAGTAGGTCACACCAACCGACAGACAGACCGATGGACAGACATAAACTGTGTCGAGAAGCGTGATCAGTGATGATAAAACATGTGAAAATCAAATTCATCACTCGACCTGACAATGAAAGTGAACGAGAGAGGGAGGTGAAGATAGAGAGAGAGGCATAAGAAGAGAAAGGAAGAAGATAGATACGTAGTGTCAACCATGATGCCGAATGCAAGAATTTCTATTTCTCGACGACGACACAATTTGTCTTGTGTCATTGACGGAGATGCAGGATGATAATTTATCCGAAAGTTTACACGAGACTTAATCAAGTAGCTGACAGAGGAAGAACGAGACGAGGACGTGGAGATGAGATAGGAACAGAAATAGAGTGGAAGAGAGGGAGAGAGATTAGTCTGAGATAGTGGGATAGTTGTGGACAGATCGACAGCAAGATGGAGTGTGTGTCGGTGAATGCGTTCGCTGCCCTGTCAAATGGTCAACAACATCGTCTCCAAAAGAGCTAGAGAGAGAAGGGCATCTGAGGGAAAGAGATAGTGAAGGGAGAGGGAGAGAGCAAGAGTTGGGGTGACTCTCATTCACTCAAGTGAAATGACAAATTCGTGCGTCCACTTATATCGGAATCAATATTTGCTGAAAAGGACATCGGACTGCAGAAAATCCCAGCGAGCGATAAGTGCGGAGCATTATTGATGAGCATCTTCCCCCCCTCTCTCACTATCTCTCCCCTCTCTTTCGCTCTCTCCCCTTCTGCGTGAGGGTGCCCTGAACTTCTGTGCATTTGTCTTCTTATCTCGTGTGGACCACTGTTGTCTCTTTGCACAAAAATACATTTTCCGCTTTTATTTTATTTCCTCGCACTAAATATTTGTACAGATGCATTGATTTCCAGCGAACCCAGGGCGAGTGCGGGAACCGCGACAACGAAAGCGAGGGGCGGGGGCAGCGAGGGCAAACATGCAGTTATGGGGACGCTGGGAACCGTCGTCAGAAGGGGTCAGCGACAAGGGTCGCAGGAGTGAGTGTAATGGCGAAGCGAATGAAGAGGAAGGATGAGCGAGAAGAAAGAAATTGGAAGGGAAAAAGAAGAAGCAGAGGAAAAACTAAAGAAGGGGAGAAACTAAAGACGGGTGCACCAAAGAAAACTCAGGAAATTTATGGTAGAGGAGACGATGGGAATCTGAACCGCGAAATTGAAGGAGTTCGTGGATCTGAGGGAGCGAATCCCAAGTGGATTTCGCTTAGTTGGAGTGGCGAACTCCAACTTTCAGCCGGGGTGAAGTGTAAACCGAGGAACCAATCAATTATATTGAAGATTTTATGGTTTTTGGTTAGTTTTATCAATAATCTGGAATTCTTTTATGATATTTGTATGATCGAGTATGAATAATGAAGTTATGGCTAAACTCCTTCAAAAGAAATGTGAAGAATTTAGGAAACACTTTAATTGGTCATTAACTTTTTGTGTTGATTTGTCTCTGTTTTGGTTTAAATTATCCTCAAATTTGTTTGAGAAATATTGTTTTTTTCAAAATATACCTCTAATTATTTTGAATTATGAAATAATATAAATTAATTGAAAATACACTCCCCAATATTTTAAGTTATGCCCAAATTTTTATATCACCTCCCCTTAGTATTTTAAATTATGCCGCTAAATATATTGATATAAAGATATACCCAAAAATATGAAGCTATTGTCTCCGACACTGATTTCGTCTCTTCTTCTCTCTATCCATCTATACATGGTCACAGTCTCTTGTCCAACCTCATCTGTCCTGTCGCACACAAGAATTTTTCGTATTTTTTGTTTGCTTTGGAGAAATGCCCAACATTTCTCCCTCCTAAATTTCTTATGCATCGTCTTCTTATTTTTCGTCCTCTTCTTGTCGTCGTCGACGAACTTTTCCGATACCATAATCTATAACTAACAAGCCTTATGGCTTAGCATGTTTTTTTTTTGGTGATGATGTTCTGGTTATTGTTGTCATTGGGGATGTTGTAATTTTGTGTTGTTGTTATAAACTTATGTAGTTGTTGTAAATTTACGTTGTTGTTGTTGTAAATGATGGCATTGTTGTTGTTGGCGTTACATGTTGTATGATCCCAACATTGTCTGAGGATTTACATATTAAGCCATTTTTAATTTACGACCTTCCGCCTGAATAAACAACAGATAACTTTCGGCGAACGAACACCCTTTTTTGTGGTGGAGTTGCTAGTTTTTTTCAACCCAACCAACACCCTCAGCCCCCGCATCGTTCGGGCGTTTTTCCACTCCTCATTTTGGCAACATGTCGTTTCCCCAAAAACAAGAAAGTCAACAAGAACAAAAACAAGGGCAGCAACAACAACAACTACTACTACAACACCGATGACAACATCCTCGAACATAAGTCGGCGACAAACTCCGAGGAAGGAAAGGGTTTCTTTTTTCCATTCTTTCGGGGTTTCAATATAGAGGGATGGAGACTGCGGTGGCAGAGAGCTAGAAAGACAGTGAGTGAGGGAGGGAGAGAAAGCAGAAATTTCGTTCGGCGACAAAGGAAGCTGCGAACCGCTTCCCTCCACAACCCCCATCAAAGAATGAAAATGTGTTTCCTCAGAACAAAGAAATCGGAGGATGAAACTTTCTGCGGTGGTGTGAGAGGAGAGAGGTGGACGAAAAGGAGGAGGAGGTGTCCAAAAACCAAAGGGAAGAAGGGATTTTCGTGTGTCGAGCTCAAAGTTGAATTTGTTGTAAGCTTCAGACACACGGGATATGATCAATCATACAATTTCCGAGCTGTCTATGCACGATGTGGAATTCCGCATCCACCCTCTGTGTTGTCTCCTCTTTCTATCTCCCTCTTTGTCTATTTCCCTTTCTTTCTCTACTTGTTTGTCGCCCTCCCCCTTGGTGTCAGCGTGAATGGCAACATTTTGCATCGAGTTGAGGGAGGTGGGGGAAGATGGGTGAAGGAGACACGAGAACGAGCTCATGATGCATTGTTATTTGCTGCTCTAGCTGGATGAAGTCCTGACAAGGTTGAGGAAGGAAGGAGGGCGACGGAAGGGGATAGGAAAGGGGAGCGAGAGGTGGAGAAAGGGATGGTTTGCCCAGGAAGGGATGAAAATTATGCGAGAAGCAAGCGAAACACCAAAGTCGAGGCACGACGAAGGATTGTCAAGGATATTTCGTTTCAGCTGAGGAGCTCCAAAGGGAGAAGGGAGAGAGTGAGACGAGGGCAGCTACTTTGGAAGAGAAAGAGAGAGAGAGAAAGACACCGAGGACTTCAGCTTGGGGCTTAAGGTCAGGAGACTCCTCGTAAATTCTCATTACCACGGGGGAACGGAGACCACGAGTGAAGTCCAGGACGTGCTCCCGAGGTGAAAATGCGGTGAAGAGGAAACGCTCGGCGATGGGAATTGATAAAGTCCACATTAAGAGGATGATGGAAACCTGATGATGATGGAACATCATTCACCTCAATGAAAGGCTTCTGTAGACCTCGGAGAACCCAGAAAAAGTCCTCGACCCCGTCTACTCATTGTTTACTTTAAATTAACGGAAGAATTTCAATGAAAACAATTGCGCAATTTGATTGAAACTCCTGAGCACTCAGATAGCAACCCTCGAGGAAGTAAGTTTTTCTTGTTCTTCCTTCCTTCCTCCCTCTCCCTTCTCCATCCCTTTTCGCGCCCGCTTCGATGCGACTTTCGGTGAAAGTAAAGTGGAAATATTTTTATTTTCTTCTCGCTGAAAGCCGAAAGCAGCTGTTTAAACACTGACAAGGTCGGTCTCATGGCTGTCCACCCAGCCTGTTAATGAGCCTTTTTAAGGAGCCTCCTCCTCCTCGTTGAGTCTGTCTCTTTCACGCCAACTGCAACTACGCCACGCAAGTTCGTTTTGAAAAAATTCAGCCTGCCTTTAAAATTGTAGAAACAAAACAAAAAATTACTTTCGGCTGCATTTTTAGGAGAACTTGTTGGGGTTTTTGTTGTTGCTTCAATTTGAGTGGAGTTGTTGGCTTTTTTCTGTTGCTTGTTTATCCCATTTGCATTACCTCTAGGCGACCACGCCCCCTTCCCCCTTCCCACTCCCACATCGTCCATTAACCTAGAAACGAAGCTGACTGAAAATTTGCTTTGGGACCGAGTTTCGAGTGTTGTTTCTTTCGCTTTTTGCTGCTGCCGTCGACTTTTTCCTTCTGTTTATATATTTATATTTAAATTAGCTCAGTGCATAATGACAAACACTTAAAACGAATGCCACGATGATTGGCCCAGAGGCGCAAAAGGAGCTGAGTGGGGTCAGAGGTACGCCGAAGGACGTTGGGATGGGGATTTCGAATTTCCCTCAAAAGGTTTTCAAGCCATTGTGTTGAAATTTCTTTGAGCTGGTTGGAAGAAGAGGGTTTTCTTTGAAGAAAACGTTCGTTTTCAGCTCTGACTTTCTTACCTTTGAGATTTATGGGTGCCAGGGATGGATCGATGGAGGCCACCATTAATTTCTCTGGGTCCCCGTTGAACCCACATTTAGATAATGGAATGAAGCTTACCTGTGGAAGAGAGCAAGAGGGGTTTGATTAATAAATATGTAATTCCAAAGATAGGAAATCTGTCTCAGGGTGAAGGGAACTCGGCCACACACACCTCGGTAATCAATTAGTTTCGCGCCATAATTCAAGGGGATCACGACAATAACAAAAACATCAACAAAAGCCACGGCAACACGAATGATGAATAAAGATCAACAACAACAAGTGACTGGAGACAAACAAGGGACCAAGAAGCAAGATCAAGAGGAAAATCAACAGCTTGAAGAAGATCAACCACAACTGAGTAAAAGGAAAACTCAAAGAAACAAGACGCAGATTCCAACACCAACAAAGTGAGAAGGAACCCTTCAGCCACAAAAAAAAAAAGAGACAAATGACAACGACAAGAGTCCGACAAGCGAGACAAACGACCCACATGTGACTCAAACACGACCTGAAGGCGGAACAAAATTCAAATAAACTAGAGCATATCGGGAAATTAATAAATTCCAGGCGAGAATAACAATGACAACAAACGAATGACGAAAACAACAACACCGAGGGAGTAACTGTGCATATCTGGGGAACATTTTGTTCTCGAAAATCATGCAACACGAAAACTCATTAAGATTAAAAAGTGAGGTAAACAAAGATGCGTCACGTGTCAAAGGGTTAAACAAGGTAAACGCAACAGTGATGACGATGCCTGTGGTTCACCTGTCGCAGCATGTGTCGATGAGATATGGTATTGTTGTTCTTGTTATTGTTGCCACCATGAATATTGTTTATTGTCTGTCGCCATTGCTTTTAGGCGCGAACGTTGTTTATGTTTTCACATAAAGTCTGATTTCGCTCCCTTCCCCTTTTCCATAATCGAGAAAATTACGTCTATTTCTATACGATTTCTCCGAGTGCATTAGATCACTAAAACAACAACAACAACAAACAATAAACAAGTTTTTGAAATATATTATGCATTAGTTTCGGGAGACTGGGAGTTGTGAGAATATTTAATGCTATAATTTCAACAAATCTGGTTGTTGTTTTCATTGAGAAAGATAGCAGAGATGAATAATTTTGTATTTTACAAAAAATTAATAATGATTTAATTTAATAAAAAACTGTATATGTTAAAACCAAAAAAAAAAAAAATAATTGTTTAATTGAACATAAATAAAACATAAAATCATACAATTTTTCATTCCAAATAAAACAATTTTGTAATTCTAAAAAAAACTATATTTTAAATTGTGAAAAAATTCGTAATTAATGTACGATAATATTTGTATTTCATATGATGAAGAACAAACTCATAATTAAAATTTGAAATTCAAAATAGAAAATAAAATTAATATGTTCGATTTCTGTAGTTTCCTTTAATTAAAATTGTTCAAACAAATCGTTCCCTACCAATTTTTTCTATCCTCTTTCTACTATTTCCCCTTGATCTGCCCCTTGACCTCCAAGCAGACACCGTCCACACCGCCTGTCAATCCCTCAATTACGACTGTCATCGGGAGTTATGTTTTTGAAATAATTTCCCATGAAGTTTCCATCGATATGCACAATTCTTCGCCCCACCCCTCTCTTCGAGGTGATAATTACTGACTTCAACGAATATACACGATTTCAATTAAAATCAACAACTACTAAAACAACAACTACAATTAAAACATCAAATTCCAACAACAAGCAAAACATTCGACATTTGTTGTTAATTGTCATTTGAGTATAATGTAAACTACAACAGTAGCAACAACAACAACAACACATGTCACTGTTGACACGCCCGGGACCGTAGTTGTAATTTTTAATTTCTCTTGGAGCGCCCACTACCCCGCCCCTTCGGCCCGACCCGCGTCGACCCCTATAATTAGAGTTGATTGAAAAGGCAATTTAATGAAGGGATTGGCGAGTGTTCAAACATTCGACAAGGACCTCGATGGACTCGTAATTAAAAGGGTGAAGCAATTTCCCTCTCATTTGGCCGCAATTTTCAATGGAATCGTATGAAAAATTCAAAAATTCGAAGGGCTTTAGAGGTGGGATCGAAGAAGAAGAAAACTTCAAAGGAAAACCACAATGAAATATATTGAAGAATAATACAAATGTCATGACTTGAAATTCCTAATATTTATTCTAAAATCCTTTGAATTTCGGATTCCAAATAGCGTTTTAAATTTCGTTTTTCTTCGATTCCATAATCCCAAGTGTATTAGTTTTCAACAGATCACAAAATAAACAATCAAGAACTCTCAAAGAAGGGAAATTTAATTGAAACCTGATTGCGTTTTATTTTTGGTCTCGCATGCCGCCGCCGTCGTTGTTGTTGCTATTGTTGTTGTTGTTGTTGTTGTTGTCGGAGTGCATGACTCGTCAGCTTATTGAACACAGCTCAGCCGCGACTGAACAAACGCAAACATGTGTTCGCCAGTTATGCACAACAACAACAGCAACAGCGACGACTACGATTAATTATAAATTGATTTCACAGGCACGGACAGAAACATACACGCAGAAGGGGATATGGAGAGGTGGTTTTAATTTCGTTTGGTGAATCGAGGAAAGGTGTCAAGTCATCTAATTGGTTGACGGCTGCTTCTCCATCGGTCCATGCGTTTCATCCGTGGTCATCGTTTGATGGTGCAAAGATATGAGTTTGATTGGTGATTGCGATGTTCGACAGACCAAGGTTGGGGCGAGGGCAATAATCGTGAGCTTGGGCAGGGGGCCACGGTTTGATCCAATCGAAATCTTCGGATGATTTCATTATGATTATTTCTTCAAAATGATTCCTTTATAATGAATCTTTATAATAATTTCGTCATAATAACTATTTTTTTTAAAAAGTCATAATGAATTCTTTATAACAATTTCTTCATATCGAATTCTTTAAAATTAATGCTTTTTTATATTAATTTCTTTACATTCGAAATTCTTTACATTATAAAAGTGTTATAATAATTTCTTCATAAAGTTTTTTCATAGTTATTTCTTCATAAATATATTTTCCATTATTGTTTCTTCATAATTAATTTTTTTATTCAGTTTTTCATGATGATTACTTTATAATGAATTTATTATAATCAGTTCTTTTTAAAGATTCTTCGTAACTTTTCATTATAGTGGCGTTTTTCTAATAATTTCAATAAATTTGTTTCTTCATAATAATTTTTTCTTAATAGATTAATTATGCTTATTTTATCATGACTTTGAATTTAAAATCCATTTCCCAACCCCTTATCTATGGTCCATATCTATTTCTATATCGCATGTTTGGGATCTACGATTGATTTCTTTGGATGAATAATTCCTATGTATAGAACAGCCCACATCTTCGCATTCTAATCCTTAGTTTCCTTTGCGTAATGCCGATGAACCGAAAAGTCTTGTGGACGAAAAAACATCTTATCTCCAGAGAAAATATAATACATTAACATCAACATAATGCAATGCAGTATAATCGCAACCCTTCTCAAAGGCATTCGTCTGTCTCTCTCACTCTCACTTCTCACTACCGAAGGTAGACATCAGAGCACATTCATCAGATCAAAATCTCGTCAATTGAAATAAAAGCATTTTTCATTCCATCATCTTCTCAGGAGCGAAGGAGGGAGAGAGTGAGACAGGGAGAGTGAATGATTGAGAGAAGAAAAGGGAGAGAGAGATGGAGAGCTCTGAGTGAGAGTGAAAACTCTTTGATTTCACCCCATTTATTTTGCGCTTGTCACTTGTCACTGTGACAGCTGTGTGTCTGTGTATGTCCCCGGGTATGAGAGTGTGTGTGTGTGTATTGACAGACAATGACATACAACTGCATTTACGCATTAATGTACAGTGTTAAACAACAACAACAATCCAACGGAGACCAACAACCAAGAGAAAAAGAACAAAAAAAATTAAGAACAAAAATAAATGAATGGAGGACAATAACAAATAAGAAAAAGGCAACAAGGAATAAAAGGAGCACAACAATAAATAGAAAAAGAACAACAATAACCACACCATCATCATCATCAATAACACAATGCAAACAACTGAAACAACGTTAAAAATAAAATTAAATTAAATAAAAGGGCAAAGTGATTTCTTTTCACTCCCTTCGCCTCAGCCTCATTCTTCATCATGCCTCCACCACATCATTCAGCACTTATATTGTGTCAATATATTTCTGAATCTTCGTCCCCTCTCTCTTTTTTTTTTCTATCTCTCTTATTCCTCCCTCACCTCGCCATGCCTCACCTCATTGAGTTGGGCGAGGAGGACGAATCAAACATAATGGACAATTTGCCCTTCGGTTACTCTGACATTAACATATGTCACACTCTCGGGCAAAGAGAGAGAAAGGAAGGAAGAGATATAGAGAGAGAGTGAGAGGGAAAAGGAGGGCGAGCAAGTGAATGTGGCTGTCAGTTTGTTTTGACAAGCGTTTCGAGATGTGCTAAAAATCTGCGGGAACGACGGCGGCCACCAACCCGAGCAACTCCCTGCCCACATTTTCTTCTCGACCACCCCTATCATGGTCGGCCTCGGTCTAACCTCAGGGATCCCCCACCCCAGACCCCTCTCAGACTGCCTCCCGCACTCTTTGTCTCATTAAGTCCTCAAATATTTGCGCTTTCTTCATTTCCGGCGGCTGGGAAAATAGACACAAACATTGAAATGCATATTTAAATGTATTTGATTTGAAGTGAAATGAGATCAACTTTAATTCTTTGTTCCATTTGAAAACCCTTCACTTCCTTCCTTCCATTTGAACCCCCTTCACCATATCGCATGCCCTCTTTATTCCCATCCTCTGTCTCTCTCAACCTCCCCCTCTCACCCGTTCTCACTTCTCGTCGTTGTCGCGTTCAAAGTGCAACTCGCGATGCTATTTTTATTCTTCCACTATAATTATTTTCATATATTTTCCGATTTAAGTGCGAGGGTTGTCCATGGGAATTCCAACAACTGATCGAGAGTCCTCTTCAGAATTCACGTACATGTATTAGTGCAGTGCATTGTCGTGGTGTTGTTAGTGGTTGTGATATTGTTGTTGTTGTTGGTAGTGGTGTCGATATTGTGGAGACATAGTTATTAAGTGGCCGTGGGGCCGACGGTATTCGATTGATGGTATAGCAGAGGATACAAATAACTAACAAATGCAAGGATAATAACTCGTCCTAATAACTAAAGAAGTGGAACAAATAAAAAATTAATATGAAAAACAAATACCCTGAAATAAATTGAATGAAAAGAACAATACATGGAAAATGCAACAAATGAGAATAAAACAGTCAATATAAAGTAGAAAAAATCGATCTAAAATGCAATAAATAGAAACGCCAGTAAAAGTATATAAATTAATTTTTCACTGAAAAATTATAAATACGTTATAGAAATAAAATAATACGAAATGGAAATAAGATCTACAATAAATAAAAAACCCAATATAGTGAAAAGAACAGTAAATTAAAAACTCAATAAATAAAAATGCAGTGAAGAAAAAACTCAATATAGTAAAAGTACAATAAATAAAAAGAGAAAAGAAAAAAAAATGTGAATAAAAAAGTCAATAAATACATATTATAAAGCACAAATATAGAAGAAAGTTTCTGAAACTGATATATTCCTGGTTGGTTGAACGAAGATCCAATATATCGATTATATAGACTTAAATATCCTCAATAAAACATACCAGAAGTTCTCATAAAAAGAGAACTCTTTTAGTTCAAACGTCTCATCTGGTCTTCGGAGAATTTCTTCGCACTCAACGCGAGAACTAAATATCATTCAACCTGGTCTATGTACGTCGTCGATGGTGCCTTGAGAGCCATCAAAAAGAATTCAATATCATCGTAAAGAAAATGCATCGGGCTCTTCCTCTTCTTCTTCTTCCACCGCTCTTCAGGGCGACCAGACGTGAGTTATCATCCTCATCTTGTCAGCTGTGTGGCTGTCATTGGTTCTTCTTCTCCTGTCACTCGCTCCCCATGACATTCACACGCTTTTCTCCTACTCGTGTCGAGAAGATGGGCGATAGAATTTCACTCGAGTCGAGTCAATAAATTTCCAACCTGCGCTAACGGCGACGAATGGGCCCCAAGTTTCGAGGCCTGTAATATATCGATGACGAGCACCCGGCACGTGGTATCGATAACAAAAAACCCTCCTTCAAAGGGTTGAAAACGTTTATTTTTGTACGAATAATTAATATTAATTTAGTGTTTCGGTTTATTTTGACGTCTTATCAAAAGGAAACTCGAAAAAGCCCGGTGCAACGAGGGAGGGAGCGAAATCGGCCTTCGTCAGAGGCTCCGATTCGCGATAAGCATCGACTTCTATCGCAACCGATCGCCCATAAATTAACCCTCATCATTTTCCACTCCAGCCACAAAGAGGAATTTCCCTGTCTCGGTTTTTTTCATCGTTATCGATAGTCGAGCTGCGTTTGGTATGCACCGTCGTCATTAGCATGTGTTTCCTTTAATAAGCATATTTCTATTAAATGCCTAATCATTCGTTCGCTCCCTCCTCCATGGCAACCCTGGCCGGAGTTTTTTCAGGAGTTTCCTTTTAGGGAATTTTTTGATTAATCATCGGAACCCCATCTGCGTGAAAAGTGAGTTTGTGGTGAGCATGGTTGTTGTTGTGGCTGCTGCTGGTATCAGCTTCGACATCGGTAGCCGTGCCCCGGGGTTTCCTCATCAGGCTCCCCGATAAAAAAATGGTTATAGAATTTATGCGGGTTGAGATTTTTTCTAGACTTCGGCCAGGATCGGGTCGGCAGTGGGATGAGAAGGACGAGGGCGAGTGAGGATGAGCAGCAGGAAATTTTTAAATAATGGTTTAAAAAAACATAAATCATGCTAGCGGTTTTTAATGGAGTTGTTGCCACATGACGAGGGTCATGAGGTGAGGGTTTTTCGGGTTGTCGTGGGTACGTTTTTTCACAGGAAAAGTTGAGTGCGGACGCTCGATTAATGGGGCCGCAGATGGGCGAGAGCGAGCGAGGAAATATCATCAATAAGGGGAGTTTTTTCAGAGCTTTCAAAAACTACGAGCAAAAGGCAATAGTTTCAGCGAATGTGGAATTTCGCTATCGCATCGTGTGGAATGACACTTTCTATTGGTCCAGCAACAGTTATCTTTGGCAGCGAAAACAACAACAAAATTTATCGGCCGGCTGCAGTCGTCGGCAGAGTGGAAGTAGATAATGAGCGAAAAACAAGGAGATGGAAGGGGAAAAATGAGTGAAAAAATTGAGGAAATTTATAAAAATAGCTGCAGAGTTGACAACGAAAATAAAGCGACGACGACAACAACAAAAACTGTGCTGCATGTTGCTGACAACGGCCGACGTGTTTCACATGCGGGTCGCGGACAAAAACAAATAAGAGAAAAACAATAATAACAAAAATCAGAAATGAAAAAAAAAATCACTGATATGTGATTGTTGTTGTGCAAGTGACACAAAAACCATGTTGATTAGTTTATTGCAATTGCAACAATGACAGCAGCAGCAATAAAAACAACAACAATATTCACTTCAACTCCACCGACAACAACAACAAGAATAACGGTGGCAACAAAATCGCAGCTCAATTTGAGAGATAAAAAAATCTCAACGATTTGCAGCGCGCAAATGCATCCAACAACAACAAGAAATAACGATGACGATCAACAGCTGCGCATGCGTTTCTTAATGATCCCTACAGAGAGAGAGAAAGAGAGGAGGCGAGATGGAGGATTTTTCGTCTGAAGATCGAGCGAATCGAAAATTGAATGCGAGAGATTAAATGAGAAAATGATGCGAAATGAAGCCAGCAACAACAATCATTGTATCAACAACAATAAATACGATAATAAACAATTCATTACAACAACAAACATTTTAAGACTTATTACAACAACAACAACAACCATTATCAGCAACCTTTCAAACGACTCTTGAGCATCGCATAAAATTAAAATATTGCATGAGACCATCGATGTTATTTTTTTCTGGATCTTAATTTCAAACGCTTCTCGTTTGAGTAAATCGAAAAATCCAATCGTGTCTGCAGCTGCATGACTTTTGGCATCAGCTTTTTATCGCATGTGAGAAAAAAAGGAGAAAAAATTTGGAAAAGTTTCCTCGCTAAGATAAATGTTTGCTGCGCAGTCGGCTTGCGGTGTTTATTTACAGTAGTTTTATCGAGCCATGAATTATCCGACGGGGCGACGGGGGTAAGAGGATAGTGGATCGAGGATAGTTCGACAGATAGATTAATGAATGAGAGTTTTTCTACGCCACTTAGTTTTCGCCTCTCAGAAACCCCCCAGGCTTGTGAAAATATCCGAGGGGTCCATTGAATCGGCGAAATATCCCCGCCATGTGGCCATTTATTATCGCATTAAGACGATAATAATTTTAACGATCGTTTGACACACTTTCCCGCATTTCATTTGGCTTCCTGCCGCCATGACAAATGGCCGAAATAATCGATAGCCGGGACATTGCGTGAATTCCCAATAAAAGGTGGACTCAAGGAAGAAAAAGGCTTCGGCTATAAAATCGCCAATATTTATAGCAGGCGAGAAAAAGTCAATCGCAGTGTGAGGGCATAAAATTAAACGTTTGATTTAATGGCTTGATAAGTGAAAATATGCAAAACCAACAAGCAAAACCTCTTCGTTCTCCTATTCAATATTTCCTCTATTCTTCCATCCCTCTCTTTCTCTATCTCGTTCTATGGACGGTGCAAAGTCATGTGTGGGAGCCACGAAGCGGTGACAGTCGCTGTTCGTCGTTGATGCGTTGGCCAGTTGTTTCTGTTGTTGTACAACACTTCCCATCTTAAGTGTCTGTGCGTGTGTCGGCGACTAATCTTTAAATAGAAATCTTCGGCTCAGCACTTTTCCCCCGAAGAATATCGGGGAAGGAAGAGTGAAGGAGAGTGGCGAGAAAGAAGAAGATGGAGAAGGAGAAGGAGAAGAAGAAACCTCAGCTGGACAAAAATCTCCGAAGTGGTTGTGTAAACAACGCCAAGAGCTTCCTGTGTTTCTTTGATTTTCTCTCATTGAAAAATTACTTTTTGAAACTACTCACGAACATTCCGGACATTCTGACATAATGTAGAGAAATTCCTCAATAAAAAAGACCTCTTGAAGGCCCGGAGTCTCAAGTGTTTCTCCTCATTTTATGTTCTTCTAATTAACCTTTAAAATCGCATCATTCTACTACATAATAGACACTACTATTTATACTACATAGAAATTTCCTCCCACTTCTCTCTTCCAACTACTTCATCATTTTTCTGACTTTGTCTTATGTTTTCTGTTGCATTTCACGTGCTTTCAAGTGGTTTTTCTTATCGACCACAACGTAAATATTTTTCGAGATTTTTCTCCGTGTGAGAAAGGCTTTTTTCTTCAATATATCTATACATTCCACTGCCCTTTTCACTCTCTAAAATTCTCTCTAAATAAATTAATCTTTATTATCTTTATAAATAGTGATAATAATTTTACATAATAATTCATATAATTATATAATGAAAACCGTAGAAATTTGATTAAATTGCGAAATAATGCATCTCCAAATAATAACTAAAGTAGCAAAAATATAAATTTCCTACTAATCAAAAACTCATCCTGACAAAAAACACACATAAATAACAACAATAAACACAAACATGACCAAAAACAACATAAAAAACGAGAATATGAAACACAATCACGTTTCTAATATTTATGATTATGCGATGGAATAAAATGGATTGGGTTGAAAATACGCAAATATTTGGCAAATTACAAACTTTTCAAAGCAACCGAATTTATGGTCGAAATATACATAGTACAAGCATGTATAGAACAATAAAATAATAATAATTTTTCGAGAGAGAAACTGAAAGCAAATATTTTTGTTTTACACATGCAACGGCGGCGAAAGCAATTGAATAAATAGAAGTATTTTGTTGTTTGCATTGCATCTCGTTGCAGTCGTTGTTATTGTGGTTGTTGTTAGTTAAATAACAGTTGGCAACGCTGACAACCGATTGGCGTCGTCCGTCGTCTGTCGTCGCCGTCGCCCGGGGTGGGCAACCGCCAGACGGCGTTGGAGCTGCGTTTAGTGAGGCAGCGTGCGAGATGTGTTCGGAATTAAATTAAAATTTATTTCGAGCCGGGTTGATTCACCATAAATTTGTAGCCGATGCCTCCCGCACCATTCCCCACCGATGCATTTGATGTTTGTTTTTACCACTATTTGTTATTGTTGTCGCAGTGATGTTTGTGGCTATTGTCTATTGTTGTTGTTATTGTATTGCATTTATACGTGCCTAATTATTATGTCCGCCAACGGAGTTGTTTTTGGTTTTGTTTGAAGTTTGGATAGTAGACGTTGTTGGAGTTGTTGTTATTTTTATATTTGTTGTTATTTTTCTTTTTGTAATTGTTGTTTTTGTTATTGTCATTGTTGTGGCTGTCTCTCTCGGCGTGAAATGCAATTCATGCCTGGCTCCAGCACTCGCACAACAAATGTTTCTCACTCCTAAACGTTTAGGTTCGAACTCTGAACGTGCCGTTATTTAAAATAGGTCTAAACTAAACCATTTGGGCTTTTAATGGAGTTAGTGAGTGCATGCGTGAGTGTGTGTGGGTGTGCATGTGTTCGTACGTGTGGTGAATAATTAAATAATTGCATTTCATATGGATTCTCGTTTGTCGTCAAATGCGAGGAATTCAATAATAGTTTTATGTTCAGGATTCAATATTACTTTTATGTTTATGCTTAAGGACAAATATTTTTATCTTTATATGAAAACATTTTTATGGATTGAGTATGTTTGAAATGATGCAAAAACCATTACGAACACAACTCACCGTTTGTGATTACTTTTGTAATTACCTCAAGTGCAAGGAATTTTTATTCGACCTTCGTGGGGGAATTCTTTGATATCGTATTAAAATTTTATATTTATCGGAGACGGAGAAATATTAAAATATAACATACAATTTCTTCAAAACTTTGAAAGTTTTTATAACAACTTATGTACATTTTTTATTTGAAATCAGAATTCAGACTCTCTGATATATTTATTTCTGATATTATTTATTAATTTATTTAATGATGAGCTAAATAATTGATCCTGATCTTGTATTATTTGATATTAATCTTAGTAATCTATTAGTTTAGTTTATGTTTTTAGGAATATGTAGGTTTTATTTTGAGATGAGAATAATTTTTAATTTATCATATTCCGATTTCTGTGGACTTCAAGATAAAAAGAATTTCATGTCAAGGGATGTTCACTTATTTCTATTTCGCTGTATTCTACTCACCTTGAATTCACCGGGAATGCCTCGCTGTCTGTCCGGATGTCCGCAATCGTACTCCACTCAGCAAATATCCGTCCGCTTCAACTTTCGATCGATAGATCGATAACAGATTAATCCTCACTCACTGCGGCAGATGTCGATTATCGCGTTGACATTTCCGCACAATTTCACTTAGGAATCACTCAACTATTATGCTTTTATTATCAATTTTGATTTCTTATTCCACTGTCGAGATCGATGCCCCACTGTGCACAGACGAACAAACGAACGAACGACCGAGAGTCATCAATCAGAGGCGGCGGCCAATTGAACAACAAAAACCGGTGAAAATTGCATTTGATTAGCGAACAAAACGAACAAATAAACAAACAATGGATGAATGACACAATGACGGGCGTGACAGGGATGGACCGCTGGACGAGTGAGACGGGGCGATGGCGAAGACAAGCCCAACGAATCGATGCTCGAGGTGTCGGGGAGAATTTGCCAATAAAGAACAACGTGTCAAGGGTGGGCCGAGGACGAGGGCGAGGGACGGGCCGGAGCTGGAACGCGTCTCAAATCAGGGCACGGATCAGGCACACGGCGAGGGTCCTTCGCTTGGAATCCCTTGGACTCGGAATGCCTTTGCTCAACCGGATGCCGGCAGCCGAAGGATGCGTCGAGCGTCGGTCGTCCGGATGCTTACTCGGGTGCGAGTCGAGAGCTGAGTGAGCGCGAGCGAGGGGTGGGGCGAGTGTAAGGAGATATGACAGCAACAACAACAAAGTCTCTGACGACACTTCGCTTGGCACGCCTGAAACTCGAGACCCGGCAATTAAGGGTCTAAACGTCGACGTGTTCGCCGTCCTTATTGCTTCCTCTTGTTCTATTCGCCTTCCTCTAATTCTCCTTCTACTTCTTTATCTTCTCCTCAGACTCTTCTTCACCACTCGATAACTCTTCTCTTCGTCTTTTTCGCACTTCGGTTTCTGTTTGTTTTTCCTCACTTATTCGCGGTTCTTCGTCCTCCTCACATTTGTCAATTCTTGGCCAAATGTCGAATTTATCGCCGTCGTTTGCACGAAATTTTCCAACCTCTTTTGCCTCCAGTTGGGCGGTTGGGAAGTTTTCTCCGTTTCTTCTTCTCGGGCTCTTCGTGCTCGCTTTCGTCACTTTTTATTATTTTCTCGCATGCCTTGGCGCACTTCGCTTTCGTTCGTTTTATATCCGCTGCTCGCCTTTTTAAGTGCGCGTAATTTGCATTTCATTACCGCTATGCACACCGTAAATATGGCCCTCGTGGGAATTCCCTCGCGTTGGGAAATTTTCGTTAATCACCGGGAGGTGGAATTTTTCACTTTTCAATTTTTACTATTTTATTTCGGTTAAATTTTTTACTAAATTACTTTTTTGGTTCAATTTTCACTGGTTTCTATATTATTTACTTTTGTTCCATTTTTCATTGATTTTTGTATTATATTATTTTTGTTCAATTTTTCACTTATTTACGACATTTATTCTGGTCAATTTTTCACTGTATTTTGTTATTTGATTTTGGTTCAATTTTTCACGAATTTTCTCCTTTCGTTAGAGGAAGTCCTGCGATTAGGATAGTTTCACACGTGATCTCGCTTCTCCGTTGCGCGCATCCTCACGCAGCGACGAACGTTTTACAACTGCTCGTCGAAGCCGTCGTCGTCAACGCGGTCGCTGTCGCTTCGTGGCCGTCGCAGCCGTCGAAGAGTTTTCCAATCCGACGTCCGCACTCGGAGCTCGTAGGAATTTCTCGTTTCCTGTTTTTCTTATTTGCCCGCTCTCTTCGGCTGCGTCGAGAGAGAGAGCGAGAAACTCATGCGAGAGCGATGGTCGATGGAAATCGCATGCGAGAAATTCGTACGAAGGAGTTGAAGTCAAAGGATTCTCACGATTTCAGTGCAGAGTGGACTCATTTTTTGATTTCGACGATTTTAACAGTTGGAGTTTCACTAAATCAATTTAGAAAAAATATCTGCATGAAAAATTTAAATAAAATTACATAGATACATAATAAAAAATTTACCTATTTTTTAAATTTAAAAACAAAAAAGAAATATGTATACCATAAAATTAAATTAAAATAATTATACTAAAGATTATAAAATTTCTAAAAATATGGACAAATTTTAAAATTCGAATAAACAAATTAATACCAATGTTTAATTAATTATATTTACGTTTTCAATTAAATGTATTATTTTCAAAATCATTTTTATTATACTATTTTTTCATTAAATTATAATTATTAAACAAAATAACGATTTCTGAATCCGATCCTACCTCAACATGGAACACTTTTTGGATTGTTTCTTTCTTCTTGCATGACATAAAAACTTCCCATAAAAGTCACCCCAACCATAAACTCGGCTCAAACTTGCTATAAAATCACACGCTACAAATAAATCGCATGCGACATTTTTCAACCGAGAGACGAAACCGAAAGAGCGCCAATTAAGAGAGCACCATGCTGTCTCTCTCTCTCTCATGCTTCCAATGCTGAGGCCGCTTCCAGTGAATACGAAACAGCTGATTTTTTGTTTATTTCGGAGAGGCGACTGCATTTATTTTTATTGAATCGTTCGCATCGTCTGAAGAATGGAATGTGATGGATGGAGAGGGGGAAGGAGAGCGGGCAGAGACGGCTTCAAGTGGAGTTCGTCGTGTGTCAAAAATAACAGCGGCTACTGTTCGTTGTTGTTGTTGTTGTTGGAGGGGGGAATTTAATCGTTCTTTGTGGGAATTTTTCAACAAATCAGTCTTCATTGACTTTGCTTAATTTTCTTATCTCTTTAACCATGAATGGTTATGTTTTCTCCCCCTCCCTCTCCCCTTCTCCCCTTCTTCCTCGTTCACCCCCTTGTTGAAACAATCGCGCCTTCCTGCGGTCAAGATGCTGACATCACGTGATGCTCCACTGTGTCCGAAACAACATCAATGCAATTTATTGCCCCCGGGCATCCTATCTGTCGATAGCATCCTGCCGTCCATCCTTCCGTCCGTTTGTCAAACGCTCCGTCATGTTGTCCGTAATTACAATTACAATATATCCTCGCTGATGTGCATGTGCATCGCATGTCCTTCGCATATCAATTGCAGCTAATATATTATTTCCCCATCGTCGATGATTAATTGTCCGTTGGACGATTCCGTCAGTTCATCGCGGACACTAGTTTTGCTTCATCATGTCCTCGGCATTCGAGGCTACCGACAGGCAGGGGAAATTCATTGCCGGCATTTCCCAAGTGCCACTGCAGGCGAAATCAATGGGAATTAGCCTGAAAATTGAAGCCAATTGAAGGGTTTCGGATTCGAAATTCCAATTTCTCTTATACAAATTTCTCAGAAAATCAGTTTTTTATTTATTTCATTCGTAAACATTAGTAATGTAAATATATGTATATTTAAAAAAAAATTGGATTAGGCGCAATAGAAAAATTATTTTTGGAATACAAAGAATTTTAAAGTTATGAAAAATTTTGAAATATATGTTTGGATTAGGAAAATTATTTTTAATACAATAAATCATATGGATAAGTGAAGTTTTTCTTAAAAAAGTGAAAATTTTAAAATTTTGTTTTTTTTTTATATTTATAATTAGAAATCATACATTGTATAAATATAAAGAATTCAAAAATTTCAACTTAAAGTCAAAAATTAAAAATGTATATGAATTTTAAAATAATCCTTCCTTTAAGGAATGCAGTTTTTTTGTCGCTTAGATTTTTATTTGTATTAGAAATTTTCATAACTTTGGGACATTTCAAAATTCCCTCCCTACCACTCTCCGATGGGCCGTGGGATATTTGCGTCTGTAAAATTCCCCGCAACCAAGACGAGACTCGCGGTGCCGAAATGTCAAATGCATGACACACAACAGTGCATTGATCGATAGAACATGAGCGACAGTTGGCCAACGAACAACTACAAGAGTCTCAACAATAACAACAAACAGCCACAACAACGAATTATAGCCACGGTAGCCCGGACGGATAGATAGATGGATGGATGGATAGATGTGTATATCCTGGTGAATGTTCGCAAGATTTATGTGCGTTGGATTTTCTCGCGCTCGCTGTTAAAATTGTCGCTTATCTCGCCGCTTGTAATCAGCGTGCGGCAGTTGGGAAATTTATTATTGACATTGTTGTAGTTGTTGTTGCTGCTGTTGTTGCTTCTGTAACCGACAACCAGCGTCATAGTGTTGTTATTGTAGTTGTAACTCCCAACAATTGCTGTTGCTATTGCTCGGTGGTTTCTGCCGCTGTCATTTGTTTTGTCAGCTCGATTCCCTTAATTTTTGGCAAATATTGTTTTTGACACCGCGTGATCCGCGACGCCCACCGCCCAGTGGGGCAGGGGGGCGTGTCGCGGGGGAAATTTAATGCAAATTGAAAACTGATTGTAGCTGATAGACTTTCGCGTTCGGAGATTTATGGGCCAAACGTCATATTTGCAGGGAATATGTTGTATTTCGGGCTGATGCGAAAGTTCCCTCCACAAAAATATTTATGTGGACATAAATAAAATCAATTTATTGATTGCGGCAGTGGAAATCAAAAATTCCATTCCTTAAAAGAACTAAATAAAATAAATAAATACATACAATAAAATGCAATATACAACAAAACAAAGTAAATAAAATTAAATTAAATTAAATGAAGTAAAGTTAAATAAATAAATTAAAATAAATATTATTAAAAATATATAAGTAAATAAATAGAAATAAAAGACAATCAAATAAAATTAAAACAAAAATAAAATAATTGTGTTCCCATAGTATATTTTCGCTTTTCTTATACCAAATGTGACTTCCGCATATTTTATTCGAAAATTGTTTTGATTTCAAAATGATTATTTATAAAAAATACACCATCATCAAATTATAGTAATTTCCCCGAAATTTCCCAAACCACGATAACTCTTGAGCTCGCTAATTGTTTCATTGAATAAGAGGGTTTCCATTCCCACAACTCCAACAACTTCTGCGAGGTCTTCCACGAGATCTTAGATAAAATCCCCTCTCTGTCTATCTCCATCCTTGTCTAGCTCTTTCTAGCGACCACAGAGGTTGAGTTCGGAGTAACCTGCAGCATTTTAACGATGATTAATGTTGATTTAAACACCACAGCAAATCGTTGAACACAGTTTCGTTTTGTTGTTTTCGGAGTTTTAGTCATAGTTAAGGTCTTCGTGAGACTCGTTAATTTGTCCAAATTATAAATTCCATAATTCGGACCAACTCCAAGCGCAAGTTCAAACGACTCTGGGCCCCCGAAATGGAGACCAAGGTATTGAGTTATTAATGGGAGCAGCCGAAACCAGGTCGATGAGGACTCAAGACGATCTATTGGAGCCAATTAGTGGTGGTATTAATGATCGTGACACGCCCCCGAGAAGCTGTGGGAAGTCCGAGAGAAACAGAAATTTTAGAGGGGAATAAAAATAAAACTGAGCAAAGATAGAGGTTTAATAAAACCTAAAGCTAAACAAAATCGACATTCAATAGGAATAAATAAACAAAGCTCAATAAGCAAGTTGAATAAAAATTAAAATAACTACAAAAACCTGAATAGAAACAAAGATGAATAAAAGGAAATTACTAAAATCAAAACGGAATAAAAACAAAAAATTTAATAACAATAAAACTGATTACAATCAGAACTGAATAAAACAAAAAGGAATAAAACAAAAATGAATAAAAAATATGATTAAGACCAAAACAAAAAATTCACCAAAATCCGGCTCAAACGTCACGAAAATCTCGATCCCAACCGTTACTCGGAGACATGTTTACGATGAAGGACGGCTCCTGAGATCCTCTGGAAGCAGTTACAAGGAACTCGCCTCAATCAGTAATAATCATCATCATCTTAATCGTCGTTGGTGAGGCGACAGCGAGTTATTAAAATATGATATGGTCAAAGCGGGCACAAATCGTCGGGAGATAATTTTGAATGCCATCGATTGCGTGCTTAAGCAACAAGTTATGGGACATGGGATCAGTTCTTCTTCCTCCCGAAGTAGGGCGGGTCGAAGGGGGCCGGGTCGGATGGGGCTTCATCGGCGAAGAACAAACGCTAAAGCTCGATCGTTGCTCGATCGTAAACATTTCAATGGATCGTAAAAGAACGAAAACTTCAGTAAACATCAGAATGAATATATCAATGATGTGAAATGAATTATCAAATGAATGTGATATCAAATGAATCAAATGCAATTGACGAAAGTTGTCGAGGGCCGACGAAATAAAGTATAATACACGAACGATGGGCGGGTCGTGGATGATCTGATGACTTGTCTTCCCCTGGCTTCCTATGCATCGCACCTTCGTCCCGGGGCGGTTGCCTTTCACCGATGCCTCTGTCTCACTCTATCGGTCACTCTCTCTCTCTCTCTCTGTCTTCGTTTCTCTCTCCTCCTTCTGCTTGGGGTAAACGCTTCATAAAAACCATGAAGTATGACCACTTGACACGCATTACCGTGAGGTTCGAGGGGTGGACGAGCGGTTGATACCATATGGTTGATATCGTTGTTGTTGGTATTGTCATAGTTGTTATTATTGTTCTTCTAGTTATTCTTGTTGTTGTTATCGTTGTCCACGAGCTCGTGTAATAAACCAAATGTAGGCGGAAAAACTACAGCCCGAAAAAATAATAGAATAACGAAAAAAAACAAAGAAAAAAACCACGAATGAAAAGAAAAACAAAAAAAGTCCAAAACCTACAAAAAAAAAACACGCCAAAGAAAAAAATAATAAAGAACCAAAAACCATAACAACAACAAATGCCGCAAAATCAACAATGCTTAAATTTATGCAATCGGTCAGGAATAAAGGGAATTTTCCTCCCCCTCCCCCATCGCTCCATGATAATGAAGGGTTTATCGTCGCGGGGTCAGCGCGGGACTCGTTCAGGGGGAGGCAGAGGGGGAGGAGGAAGCTCGATGGTGTTTGGAAATTACGAGAATGGTGAACAAAAGTCACGACCACGAGATCGAGATAACCTCGAGAGTAACAACAACAATAGCAATCATTACAACAATAATAACCACTACAACAAGAACCGAACACCCAATCGAGTCGATATCTCGAAGAGGGGGCGTGGCAGTCGGATCAGGTCGGGTCTGGCCGGGGTCTGCTCCGTTCTGGTCTTTGCGGCCGCAATTAATTATGGGCAATTCATTAGGAGCCGTTTTTGACGCCGTCGAGGAACCGCAGCTCGTAAACATATCATAAATGGAGTTGGTATTCATATTCACTACCTCTCACTCACTCTGTCGACCCTCCCTCTCTTTCTCCCTTTCGCGTTGGTTGCTGCTTCGTTACCAAAATGCGTCATTTGGTAACGATTTTGGCAGCCCGCAGCGTTTGGTTATTTTTCTCCACTCGGCCCCAACTACTTTTTGTACACTACCTTTTGTGGGATTTTTTGTTCACTTCATATTTTTCTCTCCCTACCGATCTATCTATCTCTTTCTCTCACTCTACCATCCTCTCTCTATCTCTCTCTTTCTGGCGTCTCGCTGACTAATACGAAAGTCATCATCAATCATTTTTGCTAAGCATGCATTTGCATTGCTGCTATTGTTGTTCTTGTTGTTGTTGTTGTAGTTACTTGTGCTGGTGGTGATGATGATGATGGTATTGCTATATGATTGTTGTTTGTGTTGTTGTTGTTGTCGTCATTGTTGGGCGCATGTTGGCAACACTGTCAAATTGCATTTTGATGTGTGTTGAAATTATGCGACCAAAGCTAATGTCTTAGTCGTGCATTGTTGTTGTTGTTATTATTGTGATGATTGTTATTATTGTTGTTGCCATAATTTTTGTTGTTATTATTGCAAGTTTCCGTACATCACTTTGACAACCCCATTTTTGGATTTCCTCCCTTTTCTTGGGCGTCTCACATGCAACACTCTCATTTAATTTGTTTTCGAAATGTTTCCCTTGAAACCGAAATTGTTATTAATGATGTTTCGCTCGTTGTTTCCAGCGAATTTTCGTTGCATTTCTCGCATCACATTGCATCGTTGTCGTATTTTATTTTTATGATTTTTATTTTTCTGCCTTTATTTTTTTGATTTTACTTTCATATCGTATTTTTCTGCTTACATTATTATGATTTTATATTTTTACAATTTTGTTTCTATGATTTTTTTCATATGAATCTATTTTCATAATTTTATTTCTCTGCCTTATTTCCATTTATTTGTTATGATTTTACTTTCATGATTTTATTTTTATATTTTGATTTCATGATTTTATTTTCATCATTATATTTTTCTGGATTTACTTTTATGACTTTTCCTTATATTTATTTCCCATCTGATATTTTCGCGGTTATTACTTCTCCGCTGACTTGTGTATGATTCGCCTCCACCACATCTGTCCATCTCCCTCTCCCATGATTAATGGTTTTTCTATTTTATCCCATCATCCTCATCCTGCCGTCGTCGATTCCTGGGAATCGCATGAGGAGGCGTCTCAACGACGCCAACGATTGCGTTTCACACTCAGTCTACTGTTCTTTATTTCCATTTATTTCATTTAATCCTAAGAATTATTATTATGCTTTATATTTTGTTTTTTTTTTGCTGGAGTTCAAACCTCTTGTGAGTCATTCGATGAGAATATTAATCAATATTTGTCAGATTTACAATTTTTATTTTACTTTTTAAATTTAATCTTATTTTATTCTATTAATTTTTTGGTGAGGATTTTTGTAATTATTAATAGTTTTTATTATTTTTTTTCGAAAGTTTATTAATTTCAACATTATTCATTTTTAGTTTATTAACTTAAACATTTTTTTTATTTTGTTCTTAAAATCTCCAGGCTTTGTTTATTTTGTGTGGGAAGGAATTTGTAATTTGTATTTTAGGTATTGGTTCTATCGATTCAATTGAGTGTCGAAATATGATCTTATTTTAATATTTTATTTCTGAAATTGTGTTTATTTAACATTATATATTTATATTTTATTCTTTTGATTTATTATGTTTGGGTTGTTCGACAAATTTTCAAAAATTTAGTTCACTTTCATTATCGAATATTCCAGACATATGTATCTATATTTCTTCTATTCGAAGCGGTTAATTTCAGTTTGTTCAAATTATTCCCTTTTACTCAAAATGAACTTTTTCCCTTTTGAGAAATATCTTAGTGTTTTGATAAATTATTACCCATTAATCGGCTGTACTCAATACTTGTCACATTGAAAACATCTCTCCGTTTGAATAATGAGGCGAAACGAGGTCGTTTTTGGGTTTTCAGATCAACCCTCGAGCAGACATTCGAAGGACCGCCGAGCGACACGTGTGACCAGGTGAAGGACGAGACTGTGACAACGACAACAAAAAACACACAATAATAACGACAACTACGAAAAGACAACAACGAAAAAACAACAACGAAAAAACAACAAAGAAATAACAACGTAGAATCAACACCGAAAATACAACAACTGACGACATCATGTCGTAATTAAGCGTCTGACAGATCGGCGGCCAGCAGCCGAAAAAGGGGAACGAATGGAACGAATGGAGAAAAAGGAGCAAAATCAGGGGTCAAAGAGAGTGGGAGAGAGAGACGAATGGACCTCGGAGGAGGAGGACGAAACCACAAATGAGGCGTGGCAGCAAATATGATCATTTGTTAATGATGTTCTCGTAGATTTCGAAAAAAGTGCCAAATGTGAAACAACAGCCGAAGGAAACTGAAAAGGGGCACAAATTTTGGAGTCCAAGGATAAAAAAGAGCGAAATTTTGATCAATTTGAATTTTTGAATATGAGCAGAAGAGGAACAGCAGATAACAGAATCAAACTAATAAAAGGGGAGAACAAGAATTGAAAGAGGTGAAGGAAATAATATAAAAAGTGAAAAGAACACAGATGTCATCTTAAATGAAGTGGAAAAAATCAACAAAATACCGACATTCAACAGAAAATATTAACAAACTTCAATGTGACAGAATAACAAAATGAAGCTGACGAAGAAGAAGAAGAACACTGTCAGCTAATTAATCAAAGACAAGGGGGGCGTGTTCGGTGTTAAAGTCATATGTTTATTATAACGAGCTTAATTAATACGCATTCCCGCCGTCGAAGCATGATTCCGGGCGATCCGAACGAACAGGGGGACGTTTTTATTTTTGCAATATTTTTGCCCCTTTTTTTTATTTTTTTCTGATGTTATTTCACTTCTTTTTCATTTTTGCTTTTTATATTTTTCCATTTTCCCGCAATTTTTTCTTTTCTCTAGCCTTTTTTTCCTTTTTCTCAACTTTATTTAAACCTGTTTTATTTTTATAATTTTTTACTTTTTTTCACCCATAATTTTCTACCTATAATTTCCCTAAGACCATCTGAATTTTCATCTTCCCCCCATTTTTATATTAATTTGTATTTTTTGTATTTTTTTCATCTTCCTTCCTCCTTCATCCTCCCTTCGGTATCTCTCTGTTGCACGCCTCAATGACTACCAATTAAATAATCAGCAGAAAACCATGCGAAAAAATGGCGCCTACGCATAGTTCCCTCCTCCCTTTCCCTCTCCCACTTCTACTTCCTTCTTCTTGCCTCTTCTTCTTCTTTCCTTCCTCCGTCGCTCGATCGTCGCGATTCGTTTCTCGCTGTGGATTTTCTTAATTAATCGCCGAGTTGTTGATCGTTTTAATTAACGAATTTTCATATTTTGTTGTCGTCTTGGCGAAATCGTTGTTGTTGCTTTTGCTCAGGTTGTTTCTGTCGATTAGATGTTGTTTTTGTTGTTGCTCTTACCTCAATCGGGCTGTCCACTGAGCGTAACCTCGACGACAACTGTCGATGTTTGCGATTTCGCTCCCTTCATCGTCATCCATCGTTAGATTTTTATCTCTCTTAGTTTCGGTTTTTTTTCTATTTTTCTCATTTTGTTCGTTTGGCTATTAGTTTTATCTCATTTTTCTATTTTCGATCCATCACTTTTTGCTCTTCCTTATCTCCTGTTTCTATTTTTATATCTTCATTTTTGTTACCTTTTGCTAAATTTCTGTTCCTTTTTCATTTTCTGCTCCTTGGCCTTTTACGCTTCTCTCCCCTTGGGTTATCCAATTTTACTTCTCTCTCTCACTCACTCACTCACTCATTTTCACTATCTCCTGCTCCTTCTGATTCCCGACTCGATTTCTTCTCCTAACTTAATTTTGTTTTATTTCCTCGCATCTCCTTCGTCGAACCCTTCCTCTGCTTCACCCGAAAGAATTATTAGGGCCTTCTACCCTTCTCACTCTCACTCCCTCCATCACTATATTTTCGTCTCCCCATGCATTTCTCTCACCCTCTCTCTCTCGCACACACACACTCGATCCTACCTGTCCGACAGCTTAATTAAAATCTTTGCCATTTATTTATGGCGCGTGATCGAAAAAGGGAATTTGGTCGCTCTTTTGAGTTTGATTAATTGCCGGCCATTAATTATATGTGGCAATGTCGGTTTCGCTTTTTGTTCCCTTCTTTCATTCATTCACTGCCGAAAAATTCAGAAACAACGGCAATCACAACAACAACAACAACATTGTCATGTTAATTTCACACAGTGGAGTTGACGAAGCTTCGAATGAAGTTCGTTCGAATGAATTTGGTTTGAATGAAGCGAAGGTTGGGTTAATTTTTCAATTGTTCGAAGGCAGGCATTCACTTTAACCCTTTGTGGTCGAGTGGTGAAGGAAAGGTGGGAAATTGTGGATAGGGAAGTTTGGCTCATGTGGCATGGAATTACTTCGATACAGTCTTCATTATGATCATCAGACGGAAGGATTTTAATGGAAGTATTTCACTCCCACGGCAACAAGTGGACAACAACTACTACAATAACAACAACCATCACAATAACACCAACCACTACAATAACAACAATAACTGCCACAATAACAACAAATAACTTCACACCCCACCAACTGAGACTTTTTGTGATTTTTCTGATTTTATCGCTTTTAATTTGGATTTTATTCGGTATCGTATTTCATGCCCCATGATTTTCTACTCCCTTTTTGGGGTTGTATTTTATTTTGCCATTATGTTCTCTCTCTCTCTCTTTCTTTCTCTTCTGAGTTCTCAGATACACATTGTCGCCGAGTGGCACGCCCCCGTCGCCGCCCCCTGTGCAACCTGAGACTCGTCATAAAAACGTCGCACTCCGTTCATAACTTTACGAGGGTTCGCAATGCATAAACTACTCCGGTTTTAACTCCTTCTTCATGGGTTGTTGTTTTGCTGCGTTTTTTTTTATTTTTTTTTTTTGTTTTGCATTTTGTTTTTATTATTGCGTATGTTGTTGTTTTTAGGTTGAAACTGCGTATGAAATTCCTTGGAAAAAATTGTAAAGTGACTCAATTTCGAATGCGGTTCGCTTTCGTATTTGATTTCAAGTCGTAAACCTCGCCCGACATCGACTCCGGCACTCGCGGAATCAAGCGAGACAGGGACGGATGCCGTGTGAGTGAGACAGAGAGAAGAGAGAGAGAGATGGAAATCAAGTTGCGTTCCAATTTTTCGCCGAGTGCAGTTTGCATATTAATTATAAAAAAAAAGAATAACAAAAGGAGTAAGGAAAAAGAATAGGGGAAAATAAGAAAAAGAATAAGTTAAAATACATTACTAAAAAATAGAAGAAAAGAGGAGAGAAGAGAGGAGGAATAAGAAAAAGGAGAAGGAAAGTCAAAAACTATAAATGAAGAATTAGAAAAAATAGAACGAAATATAAAACCAAGAAAAAAAATAATGTGAAGAAAACTAAGACGAAAAATAATTAAAAAAATAACAAAAATAGTATGCAAAACTAAAAAAAAAACAAATAAAAAAATTAAGAAAAAAACATCGATGGTCATAATAAAAACCTCGTCTGGCTGCTGCGGTTATGAATGTTTCCGCGAAATCAGCCGATGGATCCGTCGCCTCCGATCCGTGTTCGTTCGGAAGTTTATTGAGGCGACAGGATAATATAATTTTACGATTTAATCGCTCTATTTGTTTGCAGAATTTCGCAGCAAGTTATAAATGCTAATTGGCCCAAAAAACGATGGCGACAAACATGAGGAGGTTGGCTGATGATCGGAGATTCAATTGATCGAAGAGATATATTGGGTTGTGAGTCATAATGCAACAGCGGGCATGAGAGAATGGCAGGCATACGAGAATAAGAGCCATAACGGAAATACGGTCATAACGACTGACGACAGTAAAAGCCAAGGAGGTCGTGACAAGATCTTTCTTTTGAAATCATGTTGGCGTGGGACGTTTTAAGAATTATAATTTCGTGCATCGCAGCATGGATATGCTTTAATGAATATAAATCAGATCAATCGATGGATTTCGCTTTTTTACCATGGTAGTTGAAGGATCCATTGGAGTGAATTCAAAATACACATATATAGATATATCAAATATTAGTTAATCCATTATTTAGTATAACACACTTTTTAATGATAGATAGAAAACTGTTCAAAAATGCTTCCAACATTTTTGTTTAATAAATTTAAATTTAATATTTCTTCTTCAAATATAAAATAAATAAAATTGATATCATATGTAAAAAATCACACAACTCTAGCATAAAATATTAATCAGTGTTCCTTCGAAACTACATTAAAAAATATTTTATATTTTGTATTTTCTTTAACTTTACGAGCTTAATAAATATTCGATCATTAAAAAAATTAGTGATTAAATTGAAATGCATAAATTTAAAGTCACGATCGTGACCATCGTTCAAGAAATTTTCATCCCCAGGTCCTCAACGACGACTTCATCGAGTATTAAACAAATCCATGCATTATCCATGGCAATAATTCTACACATCATCGACGAGTTTCTCCCTCATTAGGAAATTATGCAAAGGGCGGCAACGAGGGTTTCAGAACTCCACTCAACCCTCGTCTCTCCACCCTCATCCTCTCGTCCCCAAATCCATATTCAAAAATGTCAGGTCAAATTATTCAAGGAGACAAATTTCAGCTGAGTGCACAAAACTACTGACTCTGAGCCACGCCCCCTCCCCTCAAAGGAACCAACCCCGCCCACTTCTCCTCGGGTCACCCTCGGCGGCGAACTTCAAACGACACGTGTCCGCGCTGTCAAAAATCCATCCATGATTTCGAAGCAGGAACGATTTCCGAAGACAGACTTCGAATTAACATGAATATTTAATTTACATCCTTTCGACATGAAATCACGTTGTTGTAGTAGTGTTTGTTGTTATTGTTGTCGCCACCGTCCGCTGTCGACGTTGACGATAACGATGATGATGATGTCGAAGGTATTTCTGAACATATCCGGAGGTATCGCTGACAAGTTCCGGCAAGGGTTGTCGACGGTCTAATATTCTTTTTTTCGGTCGGTCGGTCCTTTCAAACGCCATTTAGAATATTCGAAAATCATTGGGGAAAGAAGGAAAAATAACGGTAGCCCATCATTTATGAAGAACACGTTTTATTGACGGCACGACTTCTGCACCCTCGGTAGTGAGGAGGAACAAAGTGGAGGGAAGCGAGGGAGAGGGAAGGGAGTTTGGAAGAGACAGGTAGAGGGAGAAACATGTGGGAGAGTGAGAAGACAGCAGTTGTGGAGCTTCCGTAAGGCACGGTAGCCGAAGTGTTTACAAGCCAACGAAGCAGTCAGTCGTGGCAACAATAACAACAATAAGAAGAAGAAGAGGTATAACAACAAAGAGAATTACAATAACAAAAAGGACAACAACAAAATGTACAACAACAACAATAGGAACAACAATGACATCCGAACGGTATGACAACAATGACAAGAGTCAAGCTGACATTAACTTTTTGACAGTCACACGTTAACGTTTTCGGTTGTCAAAAGCAGCTCAAAAGGTTTCAAAGAAGCACACAGACAGTTACTGAAAACATACACAAACACACACACCACACACTCACAAGACGCACACAAAAGAGCAGCACGCGGTACCATTTCATTCATCGTCCTTTTCTTCCCTCTCTACCGACCAAGAGTGAAATTCTTCTTTCTTCCCATCGATTGCTCTTTCTCTCTTTCACCTCGCCACCGATTCGTTGTTGTCGTTGTCGTCTGCTCTTAAGCGACCAATTGATGCGACAAACTCACCATCTCGGGTACCACGATACCTGCCCCTCATCATTCATTCATCCCTCCCTTTTCCTCTTTCAGATTCTCCTCTGGTTCAAAGTGGTTTCCTTTTTTTTATTTTTCGTATCGTGTTTTTGTCTTGTCTCTTTTGTCTTTCGTTGTTGTTATTGTCAACGTTGTTGATCTCCATTTCGAGTTCTTTTGAAAGTGACACCTGATGTTAAATTGGCCTTAAATGCTCTCGTAATGATGCCTTTTACATGGTCACCGAGGGTTTTATGAGAGGATTTCGATGTTTTCGATCGCACTCTTTTTTTGTGTTGGATTTCTGTTCTTTATGACTATATCGTTGTTTCATTGAGATCTTCCTCTGCTTCTTTTTTTTGGTTTATATTTATTGTCTTTCTGGTTTATTTTCATTCTCGGTGCATATTTTGAGTTGTGGTTTATGGAGAAATTTATATTTTAATGCCAGTTTGGGATATTAGAGAACTACTATCGTGGGAAATAGGAATTTACTGTGATTTATTTGTTTTTTTTTTTTATAAAAATATCCTTTGAAATTATTACATTCTCAAGTCCTTTAAAATATATTCATCCTCATTCCCCTCGCCATCAAAGATTTTACCAGGATAAACATCCTCGAGAACTTCTCAGAAACTTAAATCATTTCTCACCTTCCACTATAATCCCTCAATCCCAGCTCAAAATACATCTAGAAGACTTGTCAGATTCATGGACAACTAATTTCTTATCTCGCCCTTCTACGCTCGTCTGCTTTTGAAATGATATCTTCCACCGCCATCGATGACGATTCCTCAAAAACCTTCGAGAGCTGCCCACAAAGAGCCATCAAAGTCCATCGCAGCGATGTCGAGATCAAAGCAAACGTCCATAACTCCGGATCAGAGTCGAGCGACGATTGTGAGAGCCGACGGAGACGGACACAAACGACGACTCAGATGACAAAGACAGCGACGTCTGACTGACTTTTGACTCATAACGCGATGGGGCCAATCAATTATGGTCACAGGTTGAAGCCGTGGTAACCCTTGGTAAGGGACCAACAACAACAACAATAACAACCGCAATACAATGGGCCGCGACAACAAAAGATACACGAGAGGGTCCGCCGAATGACATTTAAATATGTCATTAATTTGTTTAAATTTCCATGCAAAGACCACAATGATACAAAAAAAAAGAATAGAAGAAAAATTCAAGAATACAAGGGAACAAACGAAAATAAATAAGTTTGGGTAAAAACATGAATGCTCTGGGCCCTTGTGTACAATGGAAACCGCTGCGTGTCAGTTTAATTAAATTAACATAGAAAATTGTGAGAGATGGAATAGGAAAATGTAAATTTCCGATTTTTATTGAACAGTAAAATTTCATTAAAAATCTTTTTTTTGTGGAAATGATAAAAAAAGTGTATTTTTTTCTAGAAATGGTAAATAAATGAAATAATGAAAAAATAATAAAATGATAAAAAAATGAAATAAAAGAAAAAACATGAATGATATAATAATAAATGGGAATGTTAAAATCAACAAATAACGGGCTGCAACAATAACAAGTGCGTGAATACATAAAGAGCTGCTGCTGTTTCTGTTTACCATCGTTCGTTCCCACCTTCATCCGTCCCACTGTGGCTACAGTCGCGGCCGTAGAAAGTGGCCCGAGTTTTTATATCTTCTTTTTCTAGTGGTCCCTCAACTAATTAGGAAAATTATGGTAATAACTGGTTCTGTTTTCTATTGTTCTTTCACAATTGTTTTTCTTATCCACCCTTTCTCACTATCTTTGCCTCTCTTCTTACTCTATATTTTTTCATCTATCCTTCTCCCTTTCTCTTCTTTTTGCACTAGTTCGGTTTTTGTAGCAAATTTTAATTTTCATCGCTAAAAAGTATTTGTATTTCTACATTTTTAATTATTACCTCCGATGATTTTTTTTATTCTTTAACAATTTTTTTCCTTGAAGAAAATTTTATTTTGAAGAATTTTGTATTCTACTTTTGCATTTGTTGTTGTTGCCATTGTTGAAGTGGAAGTAAAGCTCTTGTAGGTTTGCTTTGTAGTGAGTTTTTGTTGCATACTCCCCGGCGCTGTGGCCCGAACGAACAGCAACATGCGCCTGTGTCTATGCAACAGAGTTTCATTGAAATAAGGTTTTTCTTTCTGCCTATTTTCTCCTTCTTCCTCATTTCTACTTTCCCATCCCTCTCTCTTTCATCATCAAAGTTCATTATTACCCGAGTTTTCTTCTGTTCACCGCTTTCTTTTGATAGAGCGCAACAGAGACGAGGGCGAGAGCAAGAGTGAGAGAGAGTGTGAGTGAGTGGTTGCCAAAGCAAGCGGAAAAACTTTTTATGGGTTAATAAAGTAAACAGCTGTTTAATTTTAATGAACCTTCCACGTTGTGCGCGCCCAGAAGAGTCTTCAACCCTTTTGCACTTGAGGGTGGGGCGAAAACAGGAGGCAAAAAGCTTCAATAGACCCTTCAATTCTTCCTCCGCTGGTTTCTTAAGGGTCCTCTGAAATTTCTCAGGGATTCTCTTGGTCTCTCTGGGTTTTCTTCTGTTCATTCACTGGTTCCTCTTTGGGTCTTTCTCTGAGTATTCCCTATTCTATTCGAGGTTCTTCACCACTTAAGCTCTCAGAACCCTTTTTCTCATTTATTCGATAGAGAAGAAGTTCATAATTATCAGCGAATTTGAAATATTTACCATCTCACTTAGATTCAATGTTTTCTTTTTCTCATGTGGTATCTATGAATATTTCCTCATCTGTCTGTGTGTCTGTTTGTCGTGTCCATTGACTTCTGTCGCCCCTCCTTGAACAGACTCCATCAGTCCCCGCCAACCATCCCAGGTGGGCGTCGTTCCGTGTCCATTTAAATATTTGCACCGACAATTATTCGCTCTCCCGGACATCGACGTGGTCATGGTCATGGAAGCGCACGAGAGCACGTCCACCACAACAATGAGCTCTTGTGACGACGATGACATCGATCATGATCAGGAAGACAATGATGAGGATGATGATGACGATGATGACTGGGACAATGCCATCGACGACGGTGAGCGAAACCGAATGCATTGTAAATTCCCGAAGAGACAAAACTAAGTGGCGAGAGAAGGAGTTCGTAAATAAAACCACGAGATTTATGTCCAATACCACTCGCTCTCCAACTCCAACTCGACGAACAACGTCACCTCGTTCGTCTCCCGAGTCAGACCAACGATTGTCGGGCCCCACGTACGTCGTCCGGTGGCGGTCGTCGTCGCCGGTGCTGCCCATTGTGAATATGAATGATCTGCGAGGCGTTCTTCTTTGGTGGCCTTGACGGAGTCTCGCATGTGTGCGTCGTCCTGGCCTGTCATCAAGTCAGTCAGACTGACAACCAGCCGAACTGAGGGTCCGATAGAAATACAGAGGGACAGAGAAACAGACAGAGACAAAGACAGAGTCGGAGCCAAAGACAGGAAGATAGACAAAGACAAGAAGACAGACAGGCAGACAAACAGATAGTCAGCCAGTCATCGAGTCATTTAGTCGTCCAAGCAGCCATGATAAATGTCAACAACTCCGACATCGGGATCACCGAGGGCCAGTGGTCTAAGAGTGGACTGAGGATGGATCGAGAATGGACCGAGAGTTGTCTGAGAGTGGTTGGGAGTGGAGTCGTCTAGCGAGCGAGTGGAGAAAAGTCGATTCACCTCCGAGAATGACATGAAATCCTTTTACGTGCCTAAACAGCTCCACTAGGAATTTCAGGCGAACCATCATCAGACTCGTTCTCATCCCCATCAGCAGACTTCGGGCCCCATCGACTTCAGCTTCCTGACCATCGACTTCAGGCCCCACATCATCGACTTCAGCCTCCTCATCGACGACTTTAGGCCCCTCATCAAAGACTTCTACATCATCCTCAGCATCTTCCTCAGTCTCAGTCTCATCTTCAACCTCATCCTCATTTGCAGCCTCAACATCGTCAGCCGTAGTCGTCGTAGTCATCCATTCGTTGGAGTCATGAGGGGCGAGGACGGGGTCGGTGGCCAGTGGGAGGCTGCGGTGGGGGTCCGGTTGGGCCGCCGAAGTCGAGCCAGCCGAAGCCCTGGCGAATGACAGCTGAAGCAATTATTGATAGATTATTTACTGTCAGCGTGTCCATTATGACAATGAGAAATGGCTGACGATGGGAGCGCTCGCCATCTGACGGCGACTAAACGCAGTAAAAGCAGCAGCAGTCGTTGTCCTTCATGGTTGTTGTTCTTATGGTTTTTGTTGTTGTGGTTTTTGTTGCAAATGACTTAGAAGCCATTAATCAGCCATGTTTATGAGCCACACAGAGCGAGAAAGAGAGCGACAGAGACAACTAATAAGTGGAGAGATATGAGCGAAGAACAAATGAGAAAGAAATATTGAATATTTGAGAATTCAATATTAAAGAAGCGAAATAATGAATATAGAAGGGTGCTGAGTAATAGAAAGTGATCGAAAGTTATCAAAAGTGATGAAAAGAAAGATAATGCAAATTTAATAAAAAATATATAAAAAAAAATAAAAGCAATTGAACTATAACTATATTAATTAATGGAAATAAATATATAAATAAAATAAATAAATATAAAACAAATAATAAATGATCAATATGAAACTTTAACGAAAATTATGAAAAATCTGAAGGAAAAAAAAGAAAAGTTTTTTTTTAATTAAGAAAGAAGTCTGGTTGTATGTGAAAGAAACAGGAAAAGCGAAAGAAAATCCTAAATAAAGATAGAATGCCGTCGTTTCACTAGAGCCCATGTGATCTCTTCCGCTCCCATGAAGTAATTTGAATTCTTAAAGAGCCTTGCAGAGCATTTAATTCAATTTACTACAACAACAACAATAACAAGAACCAGAACAACAACTAGCATAACAACATCTCCATCGTCACTTTTTGTGAATTGAGGAATTTTTAATTTTTCCTCGCTCTCCCTTTGTTTCTCCTTCTCCTCCTCCTCGACCGCCTCGCTGAAACTCATTAGTATTCGATGAAGGCGAGCAGCATATTAATTGAGCGTAATAACCTTCCACATCATCCTCATCCTCATCACCGCCGTGTCCTCATCATCATCATCATCAGCAGTGATGGGGATGTCGACGATGTCGGTCTCTGTCTCGTCCTCATCAACGGTCTCATCCTCCGAGGGAATAAACCAATAACAACAACAACAATTGCAAAAACAACAAATAACAACAAACATAATAATTATACAACTCTATAGTTGTTGCTGATTTGCATAAAAAACGAAATGAATTGAGAAGAAAGAGAGGAGCAGAAAAAAGGTGGATGAGAACAGCAAGCAGGAGTACATGGAAAAAACAAACACCAATGAAAGGGTACAACAACAAATGAAACCAACAACAATATAAGTGGAACAATAACAAGAACAACAATAGCACCGAGAAAAAACAACTAGTTTAATATCGACAACAACAAGGTCAAATCATATTCACATGCAGCTGGCAACTCTTTTTGTTTTGTTTTTTTTTCTACTCCACCACCAGCAGAAGCAGCACCAGCAACACCAACACCACGTGCGGTGTTGCCGCCCATCGTGTTCGGCATCGGCTCCGGCTTCGGCCACCAGCAACGCCGAGCAAATTGAAAATCCGTCAAGAGCCCCGACCTCCCTTCATCGGCCTCTCCCTCATCCACCGATTAACCGTGGTCGACGATCACCACGACGAAGGTCCTCATCATCGGCGGCAGGTGGGACGAGGCGTGGTTCGAGAGGGCTTCGTGTTTGAGGAAGCTTCGTGGAATTTCCATCATTACGTCAATGGTGGTGGATGGTTGGAGATAACCAGTGAAGAAGTGAAGGGATGGAGTTTAGTTTAATATGGGAATATTTTTTCGGCCGTGATCACCTTGTGAATAGAAATTTACGAATGGTAAAAATGTGAAAAGTATCAAGTAGTAGACTAAAAAATAGGAGTTAATATTTTTCAAAATATACTATCAGAATTTATTTTAAAAGATATAAGAATGATAGAAGAAAGTGTGTGAACCAAAGGAAATTTGTTTCTTTTTTAAAACTGAATTAATTATTTTGCATATAAATATTGACTTTGAAAACGGATAAATAAAAACTAAAAGCTTCAGTAGAGGAATTAAAATGTTAAGAAAAAATATATAGAAAAAATTTTGTTTTTTTTTTTTAAGTTTTAAAAATATTATTAAAATTAAATTTTTTTTAAATATTGATATTTATATGAGAATATTAAAATAGAAGAATAAAATGAATAATACAAAGAAAAAAATAAAATTTTAATACATTTTGAATAATTTGAATATATTTAATTGTAATTAATCACATTTAAAAATTATGAAAGTTTGTACCAAAATAAAACTTCCAAAAATAAAAGAAAAAGTGAATAATTCAGAAAAATAGAAATAAATTAAATCATGTCAAAACTCTCAAAACCCGCCTCTAGATTACGATCTTTGACAAATTTTAACGTCAGCCTTAGGTCTAATCAAGAGCCAGTTTAACCCACCAGAGATGGGGATCATTAAAAAGACAACATTCATGAAAGTGAAAATGTAAATAAATCGAATTCAAATCAGGAAAATCACATTTAAATTAATTTTCTATCGATTACAATTACGAACGATTTCGAAATCGTTGAGATTTGAATATCGATATCGGGAGAGAAAAAACCACTTGATTTCGGGTTGGAAATTCCAATCTAAATGGTGATCACAACAAAGACCGAGCAGATGTCAACAAAGCGTTGGAAACGGTGATAAAATTCAATTATAACGATTTGATGTTATGATAATTGATCCCAATTTTTTAATTTAATATTTAAGCCCAATTAGATTTGGTTGATATAGGGAAAGATCGGGATAAATCGTTATATTTATTTACTTAAGAACATGTTTCTAAAATATATCGGTCCAACAACTCAGAAATGTCTAAAAATAATTTAATTTTATTTTAAAGTAATTTAAGCCTTTGCCCTAATTTAAATTAGTTTAAACAGGTATATAATAGGATTAATTCTTATAATTACTTGCCTCTTCCGATTTTCCAACAATATATTGATCGGATTTTGAATAAATAACGGAACAATTATATGGTTTTTTCTTTTCCTAGCGAACGATCTTCCCCTCACAACAAAGATCACTGAGGATCCAAGCAAAGGATTGCATTAGAGACGAGATCAATGGATTGATCATAAACAAGGTCTCTTGTTTCCATCCAAACAGACATAAATGAGAAGATCTCTAGAGTCCGAAGAGCTCTAAAGTCTGGTGATGTCTTAAGTCTGGAGATCATTAGAGTCTCCGATGACTAGAGTCTGGCGATGTCTAATGTCTGGAGATCACTAGATTCCCACTGACAGACGGTGATCATACCATGACCCGGGACACCTCATAAAAACTAATTCAAAAATGCCTTCGAAATGCACATAAGAAGAGTTTCAGGCCGTAATCGCAAGAACCATGGTCATAAACCAAAAAAATTCCCACTGCGACGACAGAACAAATTGAGGGCAGGATGAAGGGTACCGAGAGCTCTTCGATTTACGACACGTGACTCACGTAATCAGGAGCAGGTGACGTCGCAACCAAACTCGGCCCGAGACGCTGCGTGGATCGCTTGTGTCGAGGGTCGGATGCAGAGAGTGGTGGAATGAAGGAAGAGATCGGTGAAAGGCAGAGGGTCGGTTGAGAAGGGGCGGGGGAGGCGTTGCGACATCCATCCATTAGACGTCATAAAGAGAGGCCAAATTTTAACCGCCGCCACCGTCGATCGTAAAAGTCAAATAAACTGCGGCCAAAAATAGGAGGCGGTGGCCGAGGGCGGAGTCAAGCGATGGAGTGGAGTGAGGAGCAGTGATGAAGAGTGGATTGTGGAAACGCATAAAAGGAGTAGAACGAGTGCATTTCGACAAAAGGCATTTAGTTTTTATTGCCTACAGGGAACACACAATAATAAAAACAACAACAGGAATAGCAACAACAGAAACAACAAGAGGAAAAACAACACCATGAGCAACAACAAAGCCAAATTAACCACACATGGCGCTGAGTGCCGACGCATGACGCATGCGCGCCTTTGGCAACTCCTATGGCAATATTATTGTTGTTGTTCACCTCATTGTTGTTGTTACCTAAATTCATAGCACATGGACTAGAAAAAATTGCGTGGCATCGCGTTCAACTTCAAAGCCCGGCGTCGACGACGTCGGTCGCCACCAAAATTCGTCACAGACCATGTGGGGAGGGAACGAGGAGGCCGAAGTGGAGCGCGATCCATGGAACGATTCCTCTAAAGGGCTGTCTGTCCGTCTGTCTGAGTCGAAAGGGTGGATCCGACACTCACTCCCACATGGAGGAGACGGAGATATAAATTTTCATAGATCGCGGTGGATCACAAGAGATGACGATGGCTTTTGTTGTTATTGTTGTTATTATTGTTATTGCAACGGCTGTCAACACTTGACAATATAAGTTTATAGTTGTTTGTGTTGTTGTTGTTGGTTTTGGCAGGATCCCTTTGCCTATTGTCTCTACCTATCGTCTGTCTTTCGGTCTGTCTGTCTGTCTGTTTCATCCGTCTGTCTGTTGCACCGTCTGTTTGTTCGTTCTTCTATTTGTCAGTTCGCTCATCTGTGCGTCCGTCTGTCGTCGGTGCCTTACGTCGATCCCTCCCTCGCCCCCGGACCATGGCGAATCGCTTCCAAAGTGCATCCTGATGCGGACATGAAGGAGAAGGGAACGAAGGCGAAGGCGTCAGGTAATTTTTCTCGTGCCATTTGATGCGAGCGCCTCCCGGAGGATCGTGTCGTCATGGTATGAGCATCATCATCATCATTGTGTGATCTTCGTAATTGTCTTGTGATCGTTATCATCGTAATTTGTTCATTAGAGTCTTCTAGGATCTTCAACATAGCCTCATTATGCGATCGTCGTTAACGCATTGCTATCGTCTTCATCTGTACTACACCATTTTCAAGCAGACTTGAGAAAATCGTAAACAGACATCAGAAAATCGTAAAGTGACTTGAGAAAATCGTAAAGTGACTTAAGAAAATCGTAAAGTGACTTAAGAAAATCGTAAAATGACCTGAGAAAATCGTAAACAGACCTGAGAAAATCGGAAACAGACCTGAGAAAATCGGAAACAGAACTCAGAAAATCGTAAACAGACCTGAGAAAATCGTAAACAGACCTCAGAAAAAAGACTTAAGAAACGAACTCGGTAGAATAATGAAATTTTTTCTGGTTTTCTGATAAATAATAATATATTTAAATATTCAATATTTAATAATAAATTGTAAATAATACATATATTCTATAATCCTACTCGCATATCTTGTAGGGCCAGCGCATCTCCATGGAAATTGGAGCTGTGTTGAATTGCACGTGAACAGTCAGCCATTGTTATTGTCTCCTTAGGCGGCTCTGAATGATACAAAGAATGATGACAAAGAGGATCATTCAGAGCAGATATATGTAATACATGGTTTTGCAGTGTTTTGGAGAGTTTCCTGCAGCAAGGAAACAATTTCGAAGATGTCGTGATTGTACAGTGACAATGCTCCATGTCACACATCTTTGGAAGCTGGTGTTGCCCGTTACACGCAAGACAAAACCAAAGTTCTTCGCTTGGGTTCGTATTCACCAATGCTGAACCTCATTGAAACAATATGGTCCAATGTAAAGACTTACGTGACAAACATGATGCGAGTCCCTGAAGTTCAAGGACTACAGAGACTACAATTTTTGTAACGTCTTATTGATGAGGCTAAGCAGACAATAACAATGGCCGACTGTTCACGTGCAATTCAACACAACTCCAATTTCCATGGAGATGCGCTGGCCCTACAAGATATGCGAGTAGGATTATAGAATATATGTATTATTTACAATTTATTATTAAATATTGAATATTTAAATATATTATTATTTATCAGAAAACCAGAAAAATTTCATTATTCTACCGAGTTCGTTTCTTAAGTCTTTTTTCTGAGGTCTGTTTACGATTTTCTCAGGTCTGTTTACGATTTTCTCAGGTCTGTTTCCGATTTTCTCAGGTCTGTTTACGATTTTCTCAGGTCATTTTACGATTTTCTTAAGTCACTTTACGATTTTCTCAAGTCATTTTACGATTTTCTCAAGTCACTTTACGATTTTCTGAGGTCTGTTTACGATTTTCTCAAGTCTGCATGAAAATGGTGTAGATCTTCACTAAGATAATGTGATCATCTTCCATAATTGATCATACGCCATAAGTTCATAATCGTATAGTTATCATCATAATCACGCCATGTGGTCTTCCTCATCTTAAAGTTATCGTCGTCAACATCAAGTGATCTCATAATCGCATTTGATCTTCACCATTGATCATGATTTTCATCATCTTCATTATGGTTAAATCATATGATCTCCGCAATCATTATCCTCTATCATTATCCTCTTCAAGTAATTTTCATCATAATCACATCTTCGACAGCTCTTCATTATCTCATAGTGATTATCACCTGATCTTCACCATGATCAAATGATCTACATCATCTTCATATGATCTTCCGTATCATCATGTGATCTCCATACTCATCACCTTCATGTGATCATCTTCATATTCATATGATCTCCACCATAATGATGATCCTCGTCGTCATCGTCTGATCCTCATCATCACCTTCATCGTGGTGGTGCTGATCGTCGTCATCGGAGGCGTTTTTACGGGCGTTTATTCAGCGCCGCCTTCATTTTGTAATTTAATATCACCCTCTCTCTCCCCTTTCCTTGTGACGTACCTTGTTTTAGGTTTTTGTTGGTGTAAATTGAAATTTATTCCCGTGCGTTTTCGTGTTGCGGTTGTTCTTGCTTTTAGTTCTGTATTTCAGTTGTCTTAGTTGTTGTTTTTGTCTTCGTCTGTCCGTCCAAATAGCGGTTGGTTCTGGTGGCTCTAGTGGTAGAGTGAGGGAAAGAGAGAGAGGGGAAGAGAATGCGTTTCGTTGACGCCTGCCGTGACGGACAAGGTTTAATTGAAAATTTTAATTACATCGTGAGGAATGAATGAGAGAAAGGAAGGGAGGGAGAGAAAGATAGAGTGAGAGGGGAAAGAAAGAGAGATAAATAAACGGAGAAAGAGGGATTGAATTCGGAGGGGAGTTTTATGAGAAAATGGAGAAATCATTTCGGAAGACTTTTCAGGGAGTTTACCGATTTTCCTGAATTTGAATCCAATGAATGAAAGGAGTGATAAAATGGGTGTTTGATAAGAAAATAAAAATAACAATAATTTCAAATGGACTATTACATTAAGTTTTCTGATCTCCCATCATTTATGATTCCATCATCAACAATCACGACTGAAAAGACAACTTGAGTTCAATATTGGATTAGTAGAATACATAAAAAGTAAAAGGTTGAGTTTATTTAACACTTGGTTTCATTGTTCCTTGATCATCCTTGACTCCATTTATCATCGTCTAATTTCCCTAAAAGAAGCCTCGTCATGACTCATGCCTTCCTTTCAACCCATAGAAAGCCATAAGAAAGATCTGACCTATTGACTAGAATTAAGGATTCGATTCGTTCGGTGACTTTTTCGACCCTTCTCCCCAAGAACCTCGTGTCCAAAAGTCATTTCCTGAAAAGATTTCCAGATTATCCCTTGTTACAAATACCCTCTCTCTCTCTACTCTTCACCCTCTCCCAACCAACGACCAACGACAAGTGATTGTCATATCATCGGATCTCGAACCTGAGTTTTTCCCAATCATCCTACGGTTCGACAGCAGCGTGATTGGGGATTTGCAGAGGGAGGGAGAGAGAGAGAAAGAGAGAGCTGGCAATTAACGGGAAACAACAACAACACAGAGACCACTCACACAAACACAGACTCCTCCACTCACACAAACAGAGACTCCATCACTCACACAGCCGCCCGCAATCCGTCGACCGAACTCGAGCATAAATCCTTCAATTTCGAGAGGCCGCCGAATCATTCGCGGTCGCTTCCTCGTCCATCGCCGGCACCTCTCGACATATTAATCAGTGAGCGAGCGGGAGGAAGGGAGATCGTTGCGAATGAGACGGAGTGATTTGGCGAAAAGAGCGCGAACCGGACGAACCCGAAACGAATGGGACGAAAACCGCCCAGTCAGATGCGGCCAGGGTGACCAGAGGAAGAGGACCCAAGGAGGAGGAACTTGTTTGGCAATCAACACGATAGAGAGATAAGAGGAGAGAAGAGTGGAGAGAAGAGTGAGGAAAAGAGAGGGAAGAGTGGGGAGAAGTGAAGACTGCGAAACGCATCCTGGACCCATGCCAGGCAGCACGACCCAGGGGGCCCGGGTCCCTCCTCCTCCTCTTCATCCTCCTCGTCATTATCTCCGTCCTCCTTCTCTTCCTCGCTCCCCTCCCTCCATCGCCATCGCAGTCACATGGTAATTAATTAAGCGACATGTGGCCGAATGCAAAAGTAATTAAAAATTAATTCCATCTCCAACTCGCGTGGTTGTCTCTTCTTCTCCCTCTCCCCCTCTCTCTTCTCATCGTTCTGCCGCTGTTGATGAGTTGTTTTTTTGTGGCCAAGATACCCAGAGTTGGCCAATTGTGCGGCGAAGTGGCCCCTTCGCATGGAGTCACAACAAACGGCTGGTAACCTCGGCTACATTTGCAACTCGCGGGATTCGTTGGGTCGAACGTTTGGATCTGTTTGGATTAGCAATGGATGGAGGATGGTGAAGGGGAAAAGGAGAATGAGGATGGGATCGAAGAGGAAAAGGATGAGGTTGAAGAAGAGAAAGAGGATGATGGGGAGAACTAGGAAATGGATGAGGAAGCGAACTTTGTGGAGGATGGCGATTTAACGAGTCAGCTGGAAGAGCGAGACAGCTTGATACGATGGTAGAAATGTGTATAGAACGAGAAGGTGGAGGCGCAGAAAAGGCTGGCGAGCATGATAAGGAGGTGAGAGAGATAAGAACAACAGGCATGTGAAGCTGACAAAGTCAGGGATTCTGCGGACGATGATGTAGAGGAGGAGGACGAGAACAAGGAGGTGAATTGCATGGTTGAGGAGGTGATAAAGGAAGAGGAGAAAAGAAGGAGGATGAGGAGAAGGATGAGAAGAAGGAGGGTCAGCTGGTTGGGATGTGGATATGATCATAAAATTCAGATAGAGGAATTCCGAGGACGAGGAAGCGACGACAGAAGTCGTGGGTCTAGGTTCTCATGATGTGAGGGAGAGACAGAGGATGGACAGACGATCAGACTAACAGAAGGATGGACAGACAGACCGGAGGACGATAACTGCTTTCTCATCGATTGCAACATCGGGTCGAGGAGTCCAAGAACCGATGTTTGTCCAAGGGGAGGAAAAAGCGAGAAGGAGATACAGAGAGAGATTCAGACAGAGAGAGAGAGACTGAGAACGAGGAGAACTCCCTCGTGCGGTTTGGGTTAAGCCAACAATTGGCCTTTTAACAAGTGTAGCGTGAATTTAGCGGGCTTTCCGTGAAATTGTGCCGAGACTTGATTTTCAGCCAATTTCTTCCACTTTCCTATTGTTGTTGTCCCTCTTGATGTTGTTGTTATTGCGACTCCCTCTCTCTCTACCCGTCGATGGGGGAATTTTAATTTTCTGCTTAATTTGCAATGTGCCCGGCTGATGATGGACCGTCGGGGTCGGCGCGGGACATTTGGGCAAATTGTAAACTCATCTGCATCAGAATGCGTTTGTAGTTTTTGTTGCAGTTGTTGCTGTGGTTATTTTTGTTGCGGACATTGTTGTTCCTGTTGCTCCTGATTTTGTTGCCTTTGTTTCTGTTGCTCTTCCGTCGTTGGAGGAAATGTCGTTATTTCGTTTCGGTTTGGCTCCGACAATTGCGTTGATGATTGGTCTGTTGATTGCTTGCTCTATGGATCACCAGGGATCGATGTAGGTCAAATTTACAAGGCCTTTGGAAAGGTTTTTCGCAGAAAAGAGAAAAAATACAAATTTACACTAAATTTAGTTCTACAGGAAATTATTGGAAAGAAAGGAATATTTTTGACACTTCATTGAAATGTCCTCATTTACGCAATAGAAATCCGTTTTAATTAGGTGTCTCAAATTCATCTTCAAAATATATACATATGAACCAAGTAATAAATGATCACCGATAATCCTTGCTGTCTTTAGAAAATTTTATCGTGCTTCCCTTATTTATGTTATATAAATCCGACATTACATAACAACTTAATTAACTCTAATTCCTACAAAAAAAATACTAAAACTTAAATGACTCCCGACAATCGTGGACACATTATACTTCTTCTTTTCTCTCTCCAAGCAAAAAATCATTGTTTTTTAACTACTTTTTTCGCTCCCCTAAAGGGAAGAAGAACGAAAAAACTCCCTCCGATTTGTGTGAAACCGAAATTCAATATCCAACCCTCACCCTAAAGTGACTCCCTCTCGCTTTCACCGATCCTCTCACTCCCTCTTTTGCTCTCCCTTTGACTCTCACTCCTCCTCCTCGGTATCACTTTCACTCCAGTCTCGCACTTTCACTAATCGCTCTATCGTCCTGCTCACTCTCCCTGTCCCTCTCTCTCTCAGTCTCGCTCTCTGGCCCTCGACCGTCTGTCTGTCTGTCCATTCGCCCGTCTGTTTGGCAGCCCATGTTGCTGTAATTAACAACTTATTTTTCCAAACAACGGAGAGTGGTTGGGAAAACGCTTAACCCTTGGCCTTTCACAGCACCCTCTGAGTGTCTCGGTCCCTACCTCTCACCCTCCCTTGCTTCTCGCTCCCTATCTCAATCTCCCCTTTCCACGCCCTCTCCCTCTGCACATCGAAGCGGAGACGAATGTGTCAATCCACAAATGGTTCTCGGTCGAAAGGGCGAGAGGAACGAGCAAGGGTCGAGGGTCGATTGTTCGAAATTCGTCGTCGCGAGGTCCTGGCGACGCCGCCAACGACGACGACAATCCTTGGCGACGCTGACGACCACAGTGGACAGCACAGAAGCAGATGTTTCTCATCATTTCCTATGCATTTTCAAATTCATTTTCGCTCCTTTTCCTTTTTTATTTTTATCTTCCTCTCACTCCCTCGCCCTTTGCTCATTTTACATGGTTCATTTAGTGCGGTTTCGAATTTCAATTTTTTTCCTCTATTCCCTCCCTCCTCCTTTCTCACTTTCCTCACTCTCCCCTCTTGGTTTCCCTCGTCCAAATTAAGTGAATGCGTTTCTGCTCTCGCATTCCCATTTGCAGTCGTCGTTAATTGTCTCCTTCGTTGGGCATTTTTCATTTTCCATATGTGTTTTTGAACTCCACTCCATGTCCTTTTATAGTTTTGTTTCGATAGAGGATATATTGGTTATAGTCAGGGGTTTTCGAAGGACTTAGACTTCGTTTGTTTTCCAAAGTCACGGATGCGTGAAGTTGTCAACGGACTTTGTGTTATTTTTAACATATTCCATTCGGCATGGTATCCCAATATATTCATGGTATACCATTCTACTTATGGTATCCTAATGTACTCATTTTATTCCCTTTACTCATGGTGTCATATCATTTAAGAATGTATGTATGGGTACAGATATATCCTCCCTCTGATCCTCTGAGGTGGAGGCAAGAGGAGGTTCCCGTCAGTCCCGCATTCTTCAAAGGAGAAACATTGATTTGGGATTCATAAGTTCATGGAATGAATAGAGATCTTTCTGATCGAGAAGTCACGTCAAAGGATTAGGAGGAAAGGTCAGCCGTGGTTGGTGAGGATTTTAAAGGAAGGGAGGTCTTTTAGTAGACGAGGTAGAGAAAAGCCAGAGCATCTGAGTGTTTCTTAGTATGTGAAATCTATTGTGAAAATTAGTTCAAACTCAAATGGATTGAAAAACATAAAATTTAGGATTATATTAACATGTTTTGATTTATATTAAAAGATTATTATTCAAATTTGATTTTTTATAAAGATTTGATAAAGTAATTCATATTGAAAGTATTTATTAAAAGAAAGAAAGAATTGAGCACACGTCCAATATTTCAGACATTGTCATGAACATTTATTATCAAAATTGTTTTCATTAAAATGTATACACTTATCAATTTTACACCTTTTAAATCCCAAAAACCACTAGTGTAAATTCGTTATTTAAAAAGTACAAATAAAAAGAAGTATTTTTTTATATTTTTTTTCGTTATTTTTGTATTGTTTTCAGTTGATTCGATAAATGATCAGAACGTAGAGGTTTAAAGATCAGGAATCTAGACCCCAAAGAACCTCCAGTAGTCTAACAAACCGATCGTCCTTTTTCATACCCCACAATTTCTATCAAGAAGTTTGCCTCCCACCAGAGTTCGCCTGCGTCTAAGTTGGTGAAATCAAGCACTTTCTAAACAACAACTACAACAACAACGTAAACATTACCCTCATCGTCCTCCTACCAGACAAAACTTCGACACGGCACCGTTTGAAATTCCATACAAAGTAGTTTCCAACATCGAGAACAACTGCAAATAAAACCAACTGCAACAAGGAATAAAATGGTAACAACAACTGTAAAAACAGCAAATAGAAAAACTAAAACTACACAAATAACAACTACAAAAAACATCATCAACTACAAGAACAACAACAACGACTGCAAAAAACCACAACAACAATAAATCCTTTGCACAAATGTTGTTCGCTTTGGGAAAAAATCAACAACATTAAAGTGCAACAAAAATGTTAACAACTACACCAACAACCACAACAATGGCAACAACAAAGGCAACAATAATAACAATAACAACAAAACAACCTCCCGCCTGCATGAAAAATGCAAATCAATTCAATTAAAAGAAGCATGCAAAAAGACGAGGTGGACGAAGAAGAGGAAGACAAGGTAATGGCAATGAAGGTAGGGGAAGAGAGAGAGAGAGAGAGAGAGGGGGGAGAGTGAGACAGAGGAGGAAAGGTGGACAAAAGTGTTGGATGAACAAGAATTTTAATCAAGGCTCGAGCGAGTGAGCTTTAAGAGCTTCAAATGAACTTTTGCGCAGGCGCGAGCATAAACAATTTTGCAAGCGTTGCCACTTTTTTGTTCTCTGATTGTTGTTGTGCAGTGTCGCGTCGTCAACGTTGTTGTCGTTGTTGTTGTTACTCTGGCTGTTGGGTTTTGCATAAATTATTTTGACTCAGTTGGCTCAGCGTGAAGTCCGATCGCTGAAGGCTGCGCAGGCGCAGATCACAGCGGTCGACCAGGCGCAAGGACAGACAGACATTTGGACGGACAGATCGACCGAGCGGCCGCCGCGCATGCGCAACGCCAGGCGACGCCGTTTGATGGACAAATTTAAATTTTCATGCAATGACCATTGATCATTGTTGTTATTGTTGTTACCGTTCTTACTGCAATACTTTGTTATTATTATTGTTGTTGTTGTCATCCAGTCCAGTTTCGCAGTCGATCCATAAACAATCGCTGACCCAACTACAATAACAAAAATGATGCTGATGAAGGCTCGTATCCTGAAACGAAGAAGAAGAGAGAACGGGAACGAGACAACATTTTGCGTGCCAAATTAACTAAAGGTACCTCACCATCAACACCAACAATGATTGTTGTACTTCTACTTCCAACAACAATAGTATTAACCATAACAACAATTGCAAAGGGAACAAACAACAACGACAAAAGGAGCAACAACAACATTGAATGGTTGTACCAACAACACCTTCAAAATATTTATGCGCATGTCCACGAAATTAACATAAATCTCAAAATTGTTTCCGTTTCACCGTCCATCGTCAGGATGGAGGATGGAGAATTAGGAAGAGAAGGTGGCTAAGGAGAAGAAGAATGAAGGTGAAGAGGCGGAGGATGAAGCTGGAAGTTGGAGGGGCGGAAGCTGATGAGGGGATGATAAAGAGTTGAAGCTGTAGGTGGCACAGGAGAGAATTAGTTGCTCCAAAATTAAATTGGGAATTTTTTAAATTGCTTTTTCTCCCTCAATGTGCAAAAACATGAATGAACTGGAGCAAGGACGATCGAAGGGTTCTCGGAGAAGACGAAGGTTGTTAGGAGAAGCATGTGGATTAATGAATGTTTTGAACCTCGGAACTTTGTTGAAGTTCGGTAGGTTGGGGATTTAGAAATTTGTACATTTAAATTTTTGATTATTTTACTCATTAAAGATAAATAAAACTTATATTTATTAAATTAATGATTATGATTAACAATTAAATTATGGAATTTAGTAACGAATTCATTTTGAGAATATTTTGAAATTTGTATTTGCATAGATTTTGTTTTTTTCAATTCATTTGATTATTCTATTTTTAGAATATAAATTTAATTAATATTGTTTTTTTAAATTATAAAGTGTACTTAATTAGACAGAAACTTCTCCCCAATCGATGTTGCGCTGTCCACCCGATTGTATCCCAATCTTGTTTTTCCCCTCAACCCCTGAGGGCCCCATGGAATCCTTTGGGAAGAACCGCGATCTCCCGGCACTTGGTGCCCGTTCTCCAATGAATCCGACGAAGGTCAGTCGCAGAAACAACATGCGAGGCAGTGACCAGAGATAACAACCGCCACTAAATTCACCATGAGCAGCGACAATAGTCGGCAACAATAGGTGGAACAATAACAACATCAGTAGCTGGAACAATAACAACGAACCTGCTATTGGAAAAAACAACAGAAGCAGGAAGAACAAGTGAAGTAACAACAAAAGCAGGAAAAACAATGGCAGCAACAAGAACAACTATATAAACGAACATTCAGTACCGAAAACAAGTACAACAACATCGTGCAGGAGCGACAACAATCGCTGCCGTCCACAACGATTGCCTTCGACCATCGTCGACAAGAATCGTCGACAACCATCGCCGCCAACTGCAGACGCCAGACCGCGCTGTCGTTGCTTCCTGTCGGCTGCCGCCTGCTGCTTGTCGATTGCGATGATCGTTGCTCGTTGTTGTCCGTTGTCCGTTGCCCGTGGCGTGTTGCATGTTGCTCGTTGTTCGCTGCTCTCTGCACGCAACATGAGCAACACCAAAGCTCGAACAAGTTTTGAGCTTGTGGCGCGGTGCCGACATGCGATGGTTTCGTCCAGAGTAGACCAGACGACTAAGCAACACCAACAACAACAACAACAACGAGAGCAACAACAACGGTGTCCACAGCAACCTGCAATAATTTGCATGCGATGGACGACTTTTTTCCCTCCAAATGTTGTTGTGATCGATGAGGTTGTTGTTGTCGAAAAAGTTGTTGTTATGGTCGAAGAAGTAGTTGTTGTTTTTGTGGTTGCAATTAAAATTAAAGTTTAAAATCTTCATTAGTGACGTTTAACTTTGCGATTGTCGAGTGAGGTTGTTGTTGTTGTTGTTCTTCTCCTTGTTATCCTCTTGTTGTTGTTCACCTTCTTATCCTGCTGCATGTCGTCGTCGTCACAGTTGCTTTAATTGTTGTTGTTTCTCTTCTTATTGTTGTTGTTACTGTCGCAAGTGTTTTGATAAAAATGCGGTTTACAATTTTTCCCTCTGGTTTTTATCAAAAGTCGGCAACACCTCAACGCGTATCAACCGCGGACACATGTCAGCGGAAAGCGGGCAACAAACCGCAATCACGACACCAGCCACAACAACAACAAGAACAACAACAACAATAACATGGCCGACTTGGTGACAAGTGCGTCCGATGCGTTGGTCGCGGCCGCCTCCGCGTCTGCGTCTGGCCGCCTGCAGCGTGGGGTCGTCGATAGGAGACTCCGCGATAAAGAAATCAACGTCGAGTGGCACCTTTTTGACGTTTCACTTCGACTCGTTTTCGCTGTTGGCCTTTTTGACATCTATTTTGACACTTCACGTAAACCTCAATGTGCTGAATTTTTAATCAAGAAAGAGTTGAAAGAGTTGCGAAATAAGCAATGAATAAAACCTAGTTTTTGTCCGCATTTTAGATTTTGAAAATATTTATTAATTGACTGAATTTGTCAAAAATCTAGATGTTATAAATATTACATTACATTCTCTTTGTCATACATTTATTTTTGAATTATACAGAAAATAAATATTTTAAGATTTAAGAAACCTATTTAATTTATAAAATAATAAAGAATATGAATGCAAAATATAAATAATAAAATATAAATAAATTTTAATTCAATAACAAAATAATAATATTGTGTAAAATATTAAGTTTTAACGAGAGACATTTAATTGGATGAAATTCACTTATTTACAATATTAAAAATTGTAAAAATGGTTCATAATGTTTAATTATAGGAAATCTGAGAAAGATTCTTAAACAAATATTTAATTAATTGAAATATAATATTTAAATAAAGAAATAAATCCAATAAATAGCTCTAGCTACTAACATTTTCATATTTATATGTCTTCGATATAATTTGAAATATATATGTATAATAAATATGGACTAGATCCATGATCCATTCAGTAACTTCGGCACCTTTTTCGGTGACCGTAGAACACGAGACTGACATCGATGAACTGGGCGAGATTTCCGACGACAAATTCTAGTTTTCATTTTTGCTGGTAATTCTTTCGAGGCCCATTTTCTGTCGTTTAAATTTCACTGATTCTCATTCTACATATTTTGTATGGAAAACAGTCCTGTGGAAACCTTTCAGAGGCTCCTCCACAGTCGCCGGATCTCGATCTCCTTCTCCTCTTCCACCTCTTCCTCATTTCCATGCATTCGTTTCGGTTCTCAGCCACTTCCTGCCTTCTCTCGTTCCACCTGTCCTTTCAGTTCGCATCCCACACACACACGAATCCCGCTGTTGTTTCGCACACGTCCTCCGTCCTTTCGTTTCCCTTCCCTCCCTCCGCCCCTCGGCCGGATCCATCGATGACGCCTCTGGAAACGGAGAAAGATCAGACAATTGATAAATTCAATCAAAATGTTGCTCTCGGCATTTGCATCGCATCGCATCGTCCTCGTTCCGTTGTTGGTATTGTTTTGTTGTGGTTGTTGATGCTTTTACTGCTGTTTTTGTTGTTGCTGTTGTTTTTTCCAATCAGCGAACAAGTGTGCGAAAAATGAGAAACGCCGAAAAACGTGTTAAAAGTCAGTCAACGCGTAATCAAAACGTTTAATCGGAACGCCTTCTGGCGGCGCGTGGAGGACTCCGGCCGTAGGTAGAGGAAGCGTTTCGACGGCGTGGGAGGGGCGGAGGTTCCTGAGGGGGGGGAGGAAGGAGGAGTCTTCGATTGCGTTGCAAACACAGGACTTGACTGAAGGCGGTTTCTCTTAATTGAACGCGGCATGACAGACGGAAGACAGATGGAGACGGAAACTTTTCTGAATTGAAACAAATTTTTTTTTTTATTTTTGTATTCGAAAAACACATATTGATACAATAAAATAATATATATATTTAATAAACAATTTGTTTATACACATTTTTTTGGAATGAAAATATTTGTGACATTTTTAATAATGCTTTATTCTGTCTCTTAATTAGTATTTTTTTATATTGAAAGAAAATTTATTATACAAATGTTTTTGTTATACTAATTTATTAAATTCTTAGTTTACGGAAATATTAACAAATTTATTAAACTTGTTCGTATTGAAAATACAAATTTTTTATTTTATATGTAGTTTTTTATGTTTGCATATTTTTAAAATTGTATTCTTATAATCTGAACTTTATTCTATTCTTAAATAAAGACGTACAAAATATGTTTTTTTTTTATAAAATTCAAAAATGTAGTCTTTTTTAAAATGATTCAAAAATGTTTGGGAACCCCTTAACTCTCTCCATCCATCATCTGAGGCATCCAAAGCAATATTGACACAAAACGCGTCCAATCTGATATCGTAAAAACATTCACGAAGTCTTGTTTTTGCTCCTCCTCTAATCGCTCACTTGGCTCCTTCTTCAATTGATCCCTTTCCTTCGTCAGTTGCTTCTTCAGTTTATTCCCGATCCCTTCCTTTAATAGCCTCCTTTGTCAATCCGTTCTCACTCCACTCTTTTCTCAATTACTGCTTGAGAGAAAATGAGTTTTGGCTCCTAAACGTGTGCAACATAAAACAAGCATCAAATTTCAATTCTCGTCATTTAAAGTTTTTCATTGTATTTTTGTTCCTTCTTTGTTTTTCTTTGTCTTATTTTTTTTCATTTTCTTTATCTTATTTTTTATTTATTTTTTTGTTTTTCTCACTTATTCTCACTTGCTTGATGTTTTTAGCCCGAGCCGCCTGTGAAGCCAAAGGATGGCGTTGAAAGTGAAACGACTGTATATGGTGAATGTGTGAGGAATTTTGTCCAGGCTGGAGAGGAGAGACTTAAAGTTAAACGCGAAATTCGGTAATGATAAAGAGGAATCGATTGAGTGAAGGAAATCTTGATGAATTTCGGATTTTTTAAGACGACTCTTTTTTTTAGAGTCCGAAGTAGAATATTGAGAGTTAATGAGAAACAATACTTGCATATGTTCCTAAATTCATTGAAATCGGAAGAATTGGAATTTTGTTTTGAACGATTGAAAAATTGCCTAAGGAAAGAAATCGGTTTATAATTGTGATGAAGTCATTATTCAATCAATTATTACATGATAATTTGGAAAGTCATTAAGAAGAAAATATTCTCATGACTTTATCTCCTGATCTCGCCAGGACTTCGATTAATGAACACGAGGTCTGAAGGAAAACCATATCCATCCGTACCACGTGAGTAAAACTCAAATAAAAATCGTTGTTAATTTCGGAACACAAGTCGTTTGGTCAGGGTTATGTTTTGGTGTAACAACAACAACAATGGCAGTAATTGCAACGCAATAATGAGCAATTACCATAATGAAAAATACAACAAACGCAATACACGATTACAACAATAAAAAGGACTTGCAATTAATTCAAACCCGCAACGATTTCAACAGCTCGACTTGAAGGTTGAAAATATTCATTTATTACGAAAAAATAAAATAACAATAAAAAAATTAAATGACTACAAAAAAAACCTACAAAAAATTTAAAAGCAAATTAAAAAATGAACTTTTTAACATCAACTGTTGCCAATAAAAAAAAATTAACAAGAAAAACAACAACTACAATAAAACCAACAAACAAAAAAACACTAATAGCAACAACAATGGGGATTTAATTATTTAAGAGCTTTCATCAACTGTATTGCGAAAATTGCAACAACCGATGAATGTTCTGTGGTTATTGTTGTAATTGTTATTTTATTAATGGATCATATAGTAAATGTTATTGTTGTTGTTGTTCTCACAGTTGTTCGTTTGTTGTAAAATTAATTTAAATGACGATTCGCGGCATACTTTGAGGCGCCCGACAAATAAAACAACATTCGAGTGGTCAACAACAACAGCAACAACAATGATGATAAGAACAACAACGATGACAACAACTATAATGAAAGCGGCAAACGGATGAAATCGCTGGCAACACTTTTCGCCCATTTCCGAGCGACGACTCGAAACGATTTATTGCGGCTGCCGGATGTGTTCATTAAACATGTCCCAGGCTGGCGACAACAGCAACAACAAGGTAGGCGTGAACAACAACAATTCCCACATCGACAACAACAACACGCTATCACCCAGTGACACACAGAGAAATGCGGAATAAAGTGCAATCTGGCAACGTCGGCATCTCGGACGTCTCATGCACCTCATCCTGGCGTTGCCAGAAAATATTGACACGCCACAGAAGTGCTGCCATTTGTCAGAAGAACGCGGGAAACGGACAGACGAACCACGGAGGTGGAGGAGCGGAAAACTCCAATTAAACATTTAAATTTTTGCGGAAAAAACAATTCCTCGCGAGTAAAATGAGACGATTCTCTCATTTGTCATGCTTTCGCCATCTCCTTCTTTATTTAACTTCTGGCCCTTTCTTTTTCATATCCTGCATTTTATTTTTCATTTCTCAACATTCCGTATTTAATTTCTCACTGTTTTATTTTTAATTTTTACTGCTATAAGTTTCATTTTTCACTATTTTATTTTAACTTTTTCTTCATATATTTTTATTTTTTCACTGTTTTATTTTCAGCACTTTATTTTTCCTTTCCTTACCTATGTAATTTTTACTCCATTTTATTTTTCTTTTTGCTACTTTGCACTTTTTCCTTCGCTCATCGTTCACTTTGTGTAATTTTCATTTTATATTTAATTGTTCCCGTTTCTCGCACGTTTATTTGGACTATTTTTCATATTTTATTCTTTTCGCTATCTCTCATACTCTGGCCAACAGAGTAAAGTCAGTTTTAATTGTCGCTCTCTCTCTCTCTCTGTCTCTTATAATGTGTGACCAATTGAGAAGCGAATTTTCATATTCTTTATTTACGTTCATGAGACAAATATATTTCTAAAACTGTTCTGAATCAAAATTCACAAGGCAAATATATATCAAAAATTGTCTTGATTTCAGTTGGGGATTTTCTTTTAAATACCCCGAACATCTGGCTCCATACCCTGATGGCAGCTTTTCCTATGAACTATAGATTTCAAATGCTCCACACCAAGGTCGGTCGGTCCACGACGAAAGCCAAAATCCCCCAAACGGTTCTCATTAAACAAGATCACCACAAATTCATCAAATTGCAAGAAAAGACTTTCAAATGTATCTTAAAGAAATCCCTCATACGATTCTTCAGAAATATAATCTCTCACGATAGGCCGAAAGAATTTCTGGAAAAAAAAACTTCCTACGAAACCGCACTAAAAGACTCCAAAAAGTCTCCGAAAGACTTTGAAAGAATTCCCGAAAATCTTCTCAGAAATCTCAGATATCCGAACCAGAGGGAAGGAAAGAGAAAGAGGGAGAGAGAGCGAAAGGTAGAGGGAGGGATGAGGCAGGGGAACCCCATAAAATACTCACTTTAAACTTTATTGACGGCCTCGAATTGAGGCATAAATCAACGAAGTTTAACATAAATCTGCGCCGACAACTTGTCGCACATGGAAATCCACAGCAGCAACGGGAGGAGAAGAAGATCCAAATTAATGGAAATTGAAAATTAGACAAAATTCGGCGTCCGAGAGGAAGGAAGGAATAAAATTCCACATAAGAAAAAAATCACAAATCAAGCGAAAAGTATAAAAAAAAGAACTCTCTGAGAATAGAAAATGAACAGAAAGACATTAAAAATTAAAACACAAGTGAGCTGAAAGAACAACAAGAGGGGGATGGAAATGAGTGGAAGGGACTGGAAGAGAGAGGGCAATCCCACAGAGGCGCGAGACCCGCGATCCAAGGACGGGGAAATCCACTTGAGATGGTATTTAAAACACTTGCGAGTGTTTTCAAAGATTACGAAATAGTCCAATGAAGAAGGAGAGAGAAGGAAGAAGTAGGAGTGAGAAGGCGAGAAGGTGGGTAGAGGAAAATAAAGAGAGAGAGAGAATATGTTGTGTGTGCGAGGGACAGCGATAAAACTAAGCATTTTAATGCCGAGTGAGGCGACTCAATGAAATCCGAGGGTGTTAATTAGTCCCAGAAAAGCACTAAAAGACCGACATGTGGCTGTGTTTGGAGCATATTGGAGGCTGAATTAATGAGGAACGCGTGTCCATCGCGTCGCCCACGAAATATGAAAATATTATTCCAAGCGAGAGGGACGTTTTTTAATTCCACAGACGGATCGGGATCGGAAATCGTTGGAGGTTTCAGTCGAATGACATCATTAACAAGTGCAAGTGGTGGAAGGGATGGTGGGGAATGGAAATGAAGTTGGAGAGAAGGAAGGAGGCTTAAATCTCTAGGTGAAGCGCCCAGAAGTCGACAACAATTCGTGGAAGCTGGCGAGTCACGTTCGTCGTGGGCGAGAAGTTTGAAAACTTAATTAAAACGGTGGCGCGTTCCTGGACGATCCCACTAATGACAATCCACAGCAGGATCCATCGCTCCTTCCGCACACCCTAGACCCTGGATTCATTCTGGAGATTCTCCATTAATCCCGAGCTCGTCGTTCTCGTCTCTCTACCCTCCATCACTCTCCTTCTGCCACCCCCTGGATAGCAATAATTTTAATGATGCTTGGCTTTAAGCGGAATCCACTGGACGGCTCCGGAGAAATGCAATGAAACGACGCCTAGGAGGAGTTGCATCATGGGTTTCGTCCTTTGTGGTCGTCGCCATTTCCAACTAGAACCCCGTCCTCCACTCATCTGAGCTCCTTCCCCTCGCCACTGAAGTCCTCATTCTCTTCTTCACTCCTCTCTCTCTCTCTCTCTTCTTCACTTCTTCTCTTATCATCCTCTCTTGGATGGATTTGCCATTGAATGCGTTTTGTGGGTGCGATGCCACAGTGATTGTTGTTTTTTGCTGTTGTTTTTGTTGTATAATAGCCATCACTGCCAACAGCTGTCGCCTGTTGCTTCCGCGAAGACGATAATGAGACGAAACAGAGCGCGAGAGAAAGGAAAACAAGTAAAGTAAAAGCGAGTCAAGAGAAAAGCGAGTGAAGGAAACCCGAGTGAAGAAGTGACAACAAAGCAAGGACGACTTTGCAGGGATGTCAAAGCGTAGTTTTCTGGAATCCATTGTGGCCGGGGCGGAGCGGGCAACGAAAGCCTTTAAGCCTTTGTGCCAAGGCCCCTTGAGCACCACACAGACAATCATCCCACCTGCTCTTGGAGCAAATCCCCCCACCGGGTTTCGAGCGGATCCTCGCTTTATTCGTTGCCTTGTCTTTGTTGTCCTCGCGTTGTTTAGTACGACTAATGAAGTGGTTAAATATAGGTCAGAACTGGGAAATACGTGGTTCGGACTAGGAACTCAGAACTCGGTACAAAGGACGGATCTGTTTCCAGGGAACGGCTGATCCCATTCTCTGAATGGCCAGATGAGAGATTTTATTTTAGCTCCAGGAAGCTTTTAAAAATTATATACAAAAAGCAATTATTAATTAATTGATTAATATAAAAATGAAATTCACTTCATTAAAGCTTTTCTCTAATTTACTTACTTTTATTTTCACCATTTAAATCTATAATGAAATTCATAGAAAATTGAATAAATAAAATCTACAAGGTCTATTCTTATTAATAATTCTCAACACTCTCATTAAAATCTTCTCCCAACGATCTTCGCACTTCTCGCTATTCTTAAAGCCCTGCCTTCCATTAGACTCGATTCATTTTGACTCATGCTGCAACCAAGGGTTATTGCCGCAATTTCCCTCCAGCAGAGAAAAGATTGCTCCCTACCAGTGGGAAATGCGACCTCCCCCCATGGAAGGAAGGAATTTGTAATTGTTACAACTCCAAGACACGAAGTTTTTCAATTAAGAAACAACTGCACGAAGTCATCCGGCAGCGACTGTCAACAACAATTAATAAAAATTATGTTTCCTTTATAATAAAAAGAACAACAACAGTACAGGAACAACAATAAGAAAAGATGCAATAACAAAAATAGTAGTAGTGGGATCATCTCATGAAATACTAAGGGTAAATTAAGCTCGAAAGTGAGGAGATGTCAAAATGATTTAGTAAAATTTTAATTGCATCTTAATTGAAGATTCGATTCGCTCGGTTTAAAGAAAACTCAGAGAAAGAATAATAGTAACAACAGCAAGAGCAATAGTAGGAACAACAACAATAATGAAAGCAATAATAATTGTAATTTCAATTTAAATTCAATTAAAACGAATTTATTTGGTTACCTTAAAAGGCCGCCAGACCCTCATGGTGCCCATCGAGCCCGAGGCTCCTGGGGTGCGCTGGCCAAACTGGAGCACGACACATGCCACGGCTCATTGAGCACGCTTGCCTCCCCCGCCCCTCCCTTGAAGGGTCCGCGACGCCGCGAGGTTCTGGACGGGGCCGAACGGGTAACGTGTTATTTACTCGGAAATTTATTGACAGCGTCGTGCGTTTCCCCGTGCGTTAATTTGTCATGATATGTGAGGGTGACCGCTGGACAGGGAGGGCGGATGGGGGTGGGGCGGTGCAGGGTCCGCCTGGTTGGGTTCAGAACTCAAGTGCACGGCTGCTCCGGAATAACTGTTGAAGCCTGAAGCTCTCCCACTCCCTCTCTGTCCCTCACTCCCACCCCCTCTCTAATTTCTTTTTCGCTCTCCGCAACGGAAATGCTCTATTTCCGCGTCTAATGAAGGGTCCATAAATCACATGGTGTTCATGGAGGCAGGGCGACATTTTTCACGGTCGAAGGGTTTTACGAGAGTTAGATTGGATAGGGTTTTAAAATAATAGAGTTTTTCAATACCACAATTTCAAATATAAGTGTTTAAATAGTAGAGCATTAATACAAAAAAATGTAAATGCTTGTACAAATTTTTAATATTAGAGAATTTTATTTAACAATAAAAAAATAAATCAAAAAAATATAATCAAAAAATTAAAATTAACTAAAATTAAAATTAAATATTCACAAAATTTAAAAAAAATCAAAAGGTTTTAAATTAAAGTTCACATGATTTGAATAATTTAAATTCATTTAATTTGAAAAATGGAATTCCAAAAATTAAAATGCGCAACAAATTTACTAATGTGAAAATTAAAAACACACATAATTCAAAAAATCAAAATTACAAAATTTAAAAACTCAAATTCACAAATTTCAAGAACTTACATAATTTAATTTCATAAAATTTCAATTTAATAAATGTAAAAGATTGGAATTTACAAAATTTTAACAATTTTAATTCATCAAGTTTTATAAATTAAAATTCACATAATTTGCAAAATTAATATTCAAAAACAGTTTCAATAAATCACCTCTCAGCGACAACCACATGCACGCAACCTGTCGTGGGTCCGAATCCTGTTGACTGTTCGGCCGTCTCATAAATCCCCTCGGTCTCCGTCGATGCAATTTGCAGTAAATTAAAGGCCTTTTAAATACCGGGGTTCCTTCCTTCTGTGGGGATGGATAACTCATTAGTAGACGAGGGTTTTTTTTGGGTTTCGGTTTCTGATTTGGGAACAAATTCGCAGACAGCCGTCGGGTCATTTTACACTCAGCGGGACGTCGACCAACGCCACATGCGTCCCAAGTTGAAATTGTTTCGCGCAGAAGAGGACGATGATTTTTATGAAATAGCGTTCCCCTTGGTCGAACAACAATGAAGGTTTTGTTCAAAGCAAAAAAAAAGGATTTTGTTCGAACGCAAAAAAGAATTTTGATTAAAATCTCGAGGTTGATAAATATGTACAAGAATTTGCATATACGAGGTACATAAGTGAGAATCTCGTGGATATAAACTGTGGTATTTGGAGATTAATATGGAGATTTAAAGGATTATTTGGAAATAAAAACGTTGATTTGGATAAATGAGGGATTAATTTGCTTGATACGATCGGAAACAAGAAACTGAAGAGCAATTGAGAAACTTGAACAAAAAATATAAAATAAAATCATATAGATGTCAAGCCTGAATCTCAGACTTTCCATACACTGTAACTTTTTTTACTTTAACAACAAGTGTAGATTTATAGTTTGTTTTGAAAAGCAGCCTTGTTTTTGTTTTGTCAATATTTTTCACTTTATCATAAAATCTCATTCGGTATAGTCAATAAAATTAGAATTTAAAACAATTTGTCGATTATTTCTTATTGAAAAGGTGCGTGTGACAGTTCAGAAGTGAAATTAAGTACCCAAGCCGCAAAAACGTTAAAAATGCAAGGAATTCGGTATTTCCACGTCGGGAAATAAAAAACAATTAATAGATCGGCTAGAAAATTTGGAAAATGTTAGTGATGATGAATATAGTAGTGCAAGCGATAGTGCTACTATTTTACACCGTCGGATAAACTTGTTAGAAAAGACGATTACAGAAATGCAATCATTAACAGTGACATCGCCAAATTTTGAACCACTGAGAATGTCTCGCCAATAGATGTTCCACCGCCGCCGGTATCATATAGTGTTTCGTGTAATAATGTGATACAAAATCCGCCATATCCGTCATTTGCGCCGCAGTCGTCTAATACGAATTTTGGCCAGAACAATCAATTGCCAATAATGACAACCACGCACGTTTCGAATCATCGCGTTCCGGTTTCGAGCTATCCGAACACGTCGATGCCGCAGTGTACGTTCGCCTCGACAACGCCGTTCATTTCATCGCAGCCGCAAGTACATTTCACCAATGCCGGTGGTGCGAGTGGCTATTCGCAGACCTGCAGAGGAAATGTACCACAATGTTATACTAATATGCAGCAACAATTTTTCGCTTACGCACCACAAGGACATGGACATGCTCCTGATGTGCGACAACCTTTCATTCAAGCTATCCCGCAGGTGACAACTCCAAATATGAATCCGTTCAATAATGTGAGAGACATCATCGCTCTTATTCCCGACTTCAACCCATTGGTGAAAACATCGCTCAGCTCTTCGCAATTTGTTAATCGTGTGGAGATGCTGAAAAACGCATACAAATGGGACGATCAAGTTTTGCTTTTTGCTGTTCAGCAAAAAATGCAAGGACCTGCGAAGTATTGGATAGACTCGCTCCAGGAAGTTTTCTGGACTTGGTCGCATTTCGTCACAAAATTTACCACTCATTTCCCATACATCGAGAATGTCGCTGACATACACATCGAAATGGCAAGAACAAAACGACAAATGAACGAGACACCGCAGGAATATTATTATGAAATGGTCGCATTGGGTACCAATGGAGGTATTCCCGATTCTGCTATAGCTCGCCATATCATAAATGGTATCAACGAAAATGATCTTCGCATGAAAATTTCCAACAATTATTCAAATTGCAACGAGTTATTCGCCGATATCAATAACTATTGCATTTACAACGAGGGAAAATCTATAGCACCATTGAAATTTAACTATCCAAAACCGACAAAACCAGAAGAACAAACACTAATTAACACTAGAAAGACCGACACATTGTATATACCTAGATAGCCCGGAAGCAGTCAAAATGACTGCTTTGTAAAAGAATAACTAATGTGTAAAGAAATTGGTTAAATATTATTTTTTTATATTTTTCATATTATTAACACTTCAGTCGACATTTTTTGCATTAATTCTGAGCGAAAAATAAATACAATAATCACCTTATTAGAACATGTATCACTACCTAAAGATTCGAATAACAAGTAAAAGTTTCACTTATTGAGCAACTGCAACTCATCAAGTATCGACAATTTATCACATATTTACGAGTTATTATGTGACGGCAATCGCACCACCAGTAATGAAAACTATTGTGTCAATGTCGAGACGAACTGATCATATAAGAAATGTACTAAATTTAATCATAAGAGTCATTTTATTACTTGAAATGTCTCAAGCAGTCAAAATGACTGCTTTCGGGCTATCTAGGTATAGCACATACGTATATACCAGAAATGAAGGAGGGGGAAGTTAAATACTAATTTAATATATGCATTTATATGTCGTAAAAAAAGTCACAAAGTTTTAAGAATGTGTGACATTATATATATACTTTTTTTTCTAATTGAAATTAAAAAGCAGTCAAAATGACTTGCTTGGGCAATCTAGTGTTAATATAACGAAAGATCAGGAACTTAAATCCTTGAACACAGTTAAATGTAATAATTGTTTCAAAATGGGTCATTATGCTGTTAAGTGTCCTGAGCCTCAAAAGAAGTCAAGGTGTGAAATTTGTCAACGCACTAATCATTCGTCTAGCAACTGTCCTGATAAACGTTTCAAAACGAAGGTTAATCAAATCGATGTAAACGTCAATCAAATCGACAGTGGTGAAATCGTCACCAAACAAATTTTGATTAACAAACAAGAAACAATCGCTTTCGTCGATCCTGGCAGCAATCGGACGTTAATTCGAAAAACTTTTGCTGCAAGTGTTGGTCCGCAATTGAAATGCCACACCGTATTAAAAGGTTTCGCTGGTGGTGAGTACGAATGCGTTTCGAAACTGAGTGCTATAATAGAAGTCGATGACATCGAGTTCATAGTTGAAATACTTGTTGTCGAAGACGACTATATATGCGAAAATGTATTGCTTGGACGAGATGTGCTGTGCCGTGCTGGTAATCGACTTGTCATTGAAAATGATGGCTGCCGATCGAAAATGTTAAAACATCCAGTGAGCTATCTCCTGTTGAGCGCGATAAACTCTTGTTGGCAGCACATCGTGAGGTATTTGCCGAGAACGTTTCCGAATTGGGCAGATGTACTTTAGCGAAAATGGATATTGAAGTCAACACAGCCACGCCAATTCGAATGAAACCATATCGCATTGCCTTCGCCAAACGTTCCATCGTAAACGAACAAGTTTCCGAGTTGCTCTCTAATGGCATCATTCGACCGTCAGAATCTCCATACGCCTCTTCAGTAGTCCTCGTTGATAAGAAAAATGGAGAACGTCGATTGTGTATCGATTATCGTTGCCTGAATAAAATAACAATTAGAAAACCGTATCCGATGCCTAACTTGGAAGAACAATTCGCTCAACTCGCCGGAAATTAATTTTTTACAACCCTTGATCTTCGCATGGGTTATCATCAGAACGAAATCGAAGAATCTTCAAAGAAATTCACTGCGTTTGTTACAACTGATGGGCACTATGAGTACAAGCGAATGCCTTTCGGGCTTGTGAATGCGCCTGCTGTTTTCCAATCGGTGATGAATGTTCTTGTTTCTAAAATGAACCCAGGAGAAATGTTGGCCTATCTCGATGATGCAGTCATTCCAAGCAAGACCGTCGATGAAGGTTTAACACGATTAACAAAGCTTCTCCTTTTGCTGAAAGAATCTGAACTTACGCTACGCTTCGACAAGTGCAACTTCGTAGCAACGCAAATCGTACATCTTGGTCATATCGTAAATGAACATGGAATCACACCTGGAGAGCAGAAGGTGAGCGCCATCAAAAATTTTAAACCGCCAACAAACGTTACCGAAGTACGCCGATTCTTGGGACTCACCGGTTTCTTCAGGAAGTTCGTCCCCAATTATGCTGAAATTTCAAGACCAATCACACAATTGCTCTGTAAGGTTGAACAAACCCAGTTTGTTTGGAGTAATGACCAACAAGAGGCCTTTGAGAAGCTGATAGAAATCCTAACGTCTGGCCCAGTATTAACACTCTATGATTTCGCTGCACAACATGAAGTCCACACAGATGCCAGTAGTGTGGGACTCGCTGGTGTATTGTTGCAGTCAACTGATGGTAAGCAATGGCGACCCGTCATTTATTACAGCCGCCATTGCAATGAAGACGAAAGTCGATATCACAGCTACGAGTTGGAAGTTCTTGCTGTGGTGGAATCTTTGGAGCGTTTCCGAATATATCTTTTGGGAAAACATTTTCGCCTTGTTACTGATTGTTCAGCAATCGCTAAGGTGAAAGATCACCGAGAGCTAAAGTCAAAAATCGCAAGGTGGTGGATGAAGCTGCTTGAGTTTGACTTCGAGACCTTACATCGAGAAGGAAGCCGTTTAGCGCACGTTGACGCGCTCAGCCGTTCTCCAGTCCAACCCCCTACAGATGTTGAACCAGCAGGCTTTATTTGAAAGTAACCGCAGATTCCGACGATTGGTTATTAACTATGCAGCTCCAAGATGAATCAATTCAACAAATTAGTTCCGCGTTGAAGGGTGAACGTGTTTCGCCACAAGAAAAGCAGCTAAATAAAGAATTCAAGCTGCAAAATCATCGTTTATATCGCCGCGATGGCGAATTTTTGAAGTTTGTAGTGCCAAAATCCATAAGGTGGAGAATTGTTCAGTTTTGCCATGATGACATGGGGCACTTTGCTCTGGAAAAGACCATCGCACGTATTAAGCAGAACTATTGGTTCCCGAAAATAAGGAAATATGTAAAAGATTATATTGCCGCCTGTATACAGTGTTGCTATCAGAAGTCACGAGGAGGAAAACCTGAAGGACGTTTACACCATGACCAAGTAGATCCCATTCCGTTCCGTTTGTTACATATCGATCATCTGGGACCGTTCGTACGTAGTAAGAGAGGTATGTGCTATATTTTGGCAATGTCTGATGCTTTCACCAAGTTTTTGGTGGTAAAGGCAGTACGCAACACAAAGACTGCGCCAGTCATTAACGCCCTTAATGAGATGACAGCATATTTTGGATTACCAGCTCAAATTGTAAGCGATAGAGGCACTGCGTTCACTTCGAAGTCGTTCGAAGAATTTTGCGACCACAACGGCATACATCATGTAAAAACAGCCGTCCGAACACCGCGTGCCAATGGACAGGTGGAGCGTGCTAACCAGACCATCTTGTCCTACATCTAACGATAATCCAAAAGACTGGGACTTGTCATTGAGAAATTTGCAGTGGACCGTAAACTCACAGAAAAACGCAACTTCTGGGTTTAGTCCAAATGAACTCGTCTTTGATTTCAATCTTCGAGATATTATACAAAATCGCATACTTGCCGCAATACACGACGATGTTAACGAACACATTAAAACAATTGCCATTGCCGAAAAACGAGATCAAGCTGTATTTAACATCAACCAAGAACGCGAAAAATGGAAGAAGCGTTTTGATCACAAACATGCCGAACCAAACGTGTATGCAGTGGGTGACCTCGTCGTTATAGAACACGAACCGCCTGCTACAGGTGAATCACGAAAACTTGAACCAAAATATCGTGGTCCTTATGTTATTTTCAAGATTCTTGGTAAGGACCGATACCTGATTGAGGATATACCAGGCATGCAAATAACCAACCGGAAATTTGGTTCCGTGTATTCGTCTGACAAAATAAAGCCTTGGTGCAGAAGCTGTCCTGAACTCGACTCCAATGATGACGACGACGACATCGGGGAAATCGAGGACGATTTCAGTCAGGATTGGCCGAATTGTCAAGCCTGAATCTCAGACTTTCCATACACTGTAACTTTTTTTACTTTAACAACAAGTGTAGATTTATAGTTTGTTTTGAAAAGCAGCCTTGTTTTTGTTTTGTCAATATTTTTCACTTTATCATAAAATTTCATTCGGTACAGTCAATAAAAATTAGAATTTAAAACAATTTGTCGATTATTTCTTATTGAAAAGGTACGTGTGACATAGAGTTTATTGGCAACTCACGTTGGAGGCATATCATAAGTAGGAAGAAAGAATATAATAATAGATTATTATAGACCAAATAATAATAAATACAAAAATTACGAAATTGTCAGACAAAAATAAAACATAATAAAATCATAAAATTTTCTGAAAAACTATAAGTATCATGAAGTAATAGAAAATAATAAAAATAACACTGAAATAACAATTGCTTAAAAAAACGAAAACAGAAAATAGCAATAAGAAAAGAACGGAAAAAAGAAAGAAGAAATTTGATAAAAATTCCCCTCACTCTCGAATTCAATTCAATTTGAAGAAGATGTTCTTTAAATAATCTTCTTGATGGAGTCCATCCAGGATATCCTTGAGTTTCACTTGGAAATTCATTCAACTTTCGGAAACTTAAAACTTTATTATTTTGGCTGCACCCAACGTCCCCAAGGAAGCCGCACCGAGCGAGGGGTGGAAAAGGTCGATATTAAAGTTAGCATGAAATTAAAGTGGAGTGAAATTTACATATTTATCCGACATGATATCGTTGCAACAACAACAACAAGAGCTCGAAGAACGGGGACAAGAACGGCAAACAAGGTTAAAAGCTCGACGAAACTGGGGTGAAAAGTTTTGCGACAAGGAAAACAAAAGGAAGACGAGCAAAAGGACCAAAGTTGAAATACAAATTGTGACCAACGTTTTTTTCGCTTTGTTTTTTGTGTTTCCTTCGCTCAACCGAAACATTTTATTTTCGCATATAAATCCATTGACAGATTCTTCCTCTCGCTCTGGCCGAAGCGATCGTCCTCTTCGTTCTTCCTGGACCAATGGTATCGGCAAAGAATGAGATGAAGAGAACGTTTCGAATGACGATGCGGATGAGGATGATGATGATTGCGTAAGGGATAATTGGACCGAAGATGAAAATAAAGCAGCAACAGAAAATAATTTCGTTTCACGTTTCTTTCATTTGCATTTGTCTCGCTCTCTTTTTTTGGCCTTTAGCTCTCGGCGAAAACATAATGAAAATGTTTCAAAACGAAACAAGGGCAGAAGAAAGAGAGAAAAGTCATAAAAGTCAGAAGAAGTTAAATAAGAAAAGTAGGTTGAAGACAACAACAATAATAAAAATCGTTCTTCTGACACTGACTTTTATTGTTATTGTAACTTTGCTCCAAAAATATGTTTTTTACTGATAACTTAAAAATAATAATGGAATTTTTCTGATATTAAATCCTTAATTTCTTATTTCTTAACCACTTTAATTTGATTTTTTAATTATTCAGAAATTAGAAAATATTTCTTTATAAATGAATTTATTTTTATTTATTTCTTTATAATTTTCTGATAATTTTTACACAATGTGGTTATTACTTATTTTTCTTTACAAAATTTTGTTCATGTTTTAATCTTTTTAAGTGGCTATTTAAATCTCTCTCTATATTTTAACTATAATTAATTGAAAATCGACTGAAATGATGAGATTTATTCAAACTGAATCGATTTAATTGCGTTTAATTCTCGCTTTGAACACCACGACGACTTCCGTTGGCGATGCCACCTCTGGAATCTGACCAATAATCTGCAACAAATGGAAAAACCATACAACAACAACACGAAACAAAAAACAACAACAACTAACATGGTCGGAAACCACTTGACGGTAACCGCAAATTTTGGCAACACATGAGTTCAAAATCGAAACCGAGCGAAAAACCAAAACGGAATCCAGAATTTTGCCGGCATTCGACCTCATTAGAGGGGATAAATGCGGCGTTATGTCGGTCACATGATTCTCTCTATTTGTGCGTGTGTGTGAATTAGTATGAGTTTGTGTGTTTGAGGATAATTGAGTTATCATTTAAGCATCATTAAACAAACGTTCGGTGGCGGTGTGAATGTGGGTGTGTTTGTGGGAGTGTGTGTGTGTCTAATAGGTCTGCGATAGGCGGTCTTCAAGCCCTACCCCTAACCACATAACCTACTTCCGGTGATCAACTTAATGCTCCTGAATGCGTTCTAGAGTTGGCTCTAACTGTGCCAGAGTGTGAGTGAGAATATGTGTGTGTCAGAGACTATGACTGTCCGCTTGTGTGTGTGCTTCTCTGATTTATTATGATTGTTGTTGATGGCGGTGTTGATGGTGGTGATGGTTTTGGTTCTGCTGATGGAGATGGTGGTTTCTCAGTCTGTAGTTGTCATTCATCTCGTTCTCCTCATGGTCAGCAACATCACTTCAAGGGTTTCCGATTTTTGAGGATTTTATCAGCCGAGAACGAGAAGAAAAGTCGGATCAAAACATGAAATCTGGGTGTATTCACTGAATACCTTCTGTAATCCGATTAAATTCTATAATTTTCTCACCTCAAAATTTCCTCAATTTGAAACATTTCACTTCTAACCTCCGACAACAATCCCTTGAAATCCCATCGTCAATTTTCTCCCTTTACCATCTAGCCATGGTAATGATATCCCCATGAAATTCTGATCATTGAAAACTTTTCGTCGCCGATCTCTCGGGAGATCCATGGAAAATCAAAATCCCTCAACGAGATCTCTCAAAGTCCACACCACAGAAGTCTTCGAGATCTAAAACTCCATTCCACATAAGGCTTGGAGATCTCGTTCTCACCATCGCGTATATTTTCCACCCACGATTAGGTCGATGGAGTGCGAGCGATGGAGGTAGGGATTGAGTGGGGGAAGGAAGGTGAGCGGGATTAGGTAGCCGAAAGCCGGAAGGAAAATCGTAATGAAATCAAAGCTGAACAATTTCTTCAATTGAAGTCATGGCGTGGCGTGGCCAAGAGCCAAATTTCAACGGCAACGAGCTTAAATGGTGTGGTTGGCAACACCTACAACACTCTAGCAATGGCAGCAACTACGAGTGCTACGAGAGCTTTTCGAACAACAACATCGAGTAACAACAACAAAGGTACCAATAACAAAGTATCGACAACAACAATATCACCTCCAACGATAGCAATGAAATTCGAAAACGACGTGAAATAGTTCGTTGTTGTATTTCTTCCATGCCTTTTTTGGGAGGATTTTCACTCCACTCGTTTCTTCTATAATTGGTATTAAGAGTGCAACAACAACAAAAGCATCTCAGCAACACCTCATGCCCCGAGGAGCCCACGAATTTGTGGGCCGCACAAATCTAAGCCACGTTTGCCACACTTTACGACGACGGAGACGGCGACGTGACAGAGACGGCAACGTCGACTGAGAAGAGGAAGAAGAAGCCGTCGGGTGTCGGTCGTTGGGGAAAAAAACTAGAGCTAGAGCCCGGTTTTTGTTGCTCCAGATGACGACGGCCACGATGGCTGGCAACAATCTTGCCGGCAACATATGGCCAATTGGACAACGTTCGATCCTTGGCTAGTGGCTCTGCGAGATGTTGTTGTTATTGTCGTTGCAGTTGTGGTTATTGTTACTGTTTTTTATTACCATCGTTGCTTGCTTTTTTGTTGCTTGCTCTTGGTAGCCTCCAGCTTTGATGGCAACTAAATTGGCTCTACAATCAAAATTCAATCGCCGCCGCCCATCGCGCGCATTTTCAGGCCAACATCATTCTTTCATCTCCCTTTTCACCCCTCACCACACCCCGCCACACCCTCCTCCTCGCCACATCTGGCAACACTGGCCGTGCTCGTATTTTCCTGATAAATGACTAAATAATAAAACGAAGTTAGGAACTAATTCGCGGAGACATTGATAATTCGTTCAATTGTAGTAGCCGAGGGCGAATTTTCGGTGCAATTTCGTGGCTCGTTGCTCGGGCGTAAATGTGTTGAAAATGATTTTGTTTGTTGCCTCTATTTTATTTTATTTTATTTCGTTGTTTCTTTTGTGATTTTTCTTCGTGGTCATGAATTTGATTAGAGGACTCAGGGAATCTGGGTTTCGAGTTTTTTAGGAAACTCGTGATTATTGAATAAAAAAAGTACTAGTAAAAGAGTTATCTTCGGCCTGACCGAAGCTTATATACCCTACACCCAAAATAACAACCTTTTTTTAAGCGAATTTCACTTAACGTGATTAGAATAAATATTATTTAAATATATTCTTATATAAATATTAATTGATTACATACAGACAATTAATAAATAAAATTTTTATTAAATACATTTTTTTATATATCTATAATTGTACAAATTTTATGAATATTTATTTATTTTTTATGTTATATTTATTATTTATTTTGAATTTATATTGGTATGAAAATAAACCATAATTAGAAATAGCACACTATTGAAAAAAAAATATATAAAAGTTAATTTTATATCACATTTTCTTCGAAATGTTTGGTTTTTTTTTTGTATGTATTACATTTGCAGTTTAAAGACTTAAATGAACCCAAAACCATAACAGCTGTTCAGATACATTTGTTGTTTTACCTCTTGCAGCCAACGGAGCTACATTTTTGATTTGATTTTTGACACTTTCGTTGTAATGTAAAAGTTATCATTCGAAAATTGTAAGCCAAAAACTTATGGTTTTTGTTGTTCCCTTCAATATTAACGGATTATATACAAAAATTTATACAGGGCCTTATTGCTCTCCAGAAAAAAGAATGATTATAAGGACACTATCCCAAAATGGGAACAATCCTTCTGAAAAAACCGAAAAATAATTTTTACAGGAAAATAGTGTGTTCCGAAGAGAAATAGAATTGGCGAATATACCAAAGATCTGTAAAGATCCTACGAAAACAACCGATAAAAGACAACATCCATCAATCGTAAAAACTACTTCCTCAATATGTTCTCACTCATTTCTCAATCGTTTCTCATTACTTTCTCAATCCTTCCCTAATCCTTGCTCAATGTTTCAATCTTTTCCAGGAGTTCCACTTTCGGATCCTGTCCCAAAACGACCAGGTCTCGTGCATCACAGAGAACACAGTCTGCGTCAGCAGAGAGAACAAGGGCGAGAAGGACTTGTGGCAGCGCGAAGTGGATCCAACAGGATCCGAAAGTAGTTTTTGTGATTTGCTTTATCGCTTACACAAAGTAATATTCATAGATATTTATTTATTGTGCACACACCGTCGTACGTGGACGGTCGTCTTTCGCCGGTGTTCAAGTATCCAGCCGGTTATCGCGATCGGGGTCGGCCAAACTCTAGGTGGAGTGAGGCGGATGGACCAAGCTCCAGTTGCTGTTCGGAAGCGGAGTCTCGTGGTTCAATGTTCACCCGTTCGGGAGTCCAGAGTCAGAGACGATGTCGGCTGTGAGGAAGATCGCGATCTAGGCTTTGGTTGGCCTCAGTGAATCCTTCATCCCTCATCTGAGTGAATCCTCTCTCCCTCTTCTAAGTGAATCGACTGACCCTCTCCTCTGCTTCACTCCCCACCTCCAATGCCAATGGTTCCATTTCACTGGATTCTCCATCGGCGCCTTTGCTTCAGATCGGCATCATCGAGTGGCTAGAGTCGATACTGCGTCCGACGACAAACCGACCGCTGATGACACCCCGACCGCCGGAGACCACTCCAGAACGCCAGTGTCCCCCCTGCACCTTCGGCCGAACCAACACCGTGCAACGGATCGTCGATGGCCAAGAGACAAAGGTCCACCAATACCCATGGATGGCGCTTCTACTTAAAACCGGCAAATTAATCTGCGGCGGCTTCACGAAGAAGGGCGGGAATAATTCGTACCTGGACGACAGCGGCGGCCTGCTGCATGTGATCGTCGGCGACGCGACGAAGAAGCATCGGCAGGTGGGCATCGTGTCGTGGGGCGAGAGTGGTAATGAAGGCTCAGACGGTGATGGATCTCCCGATCCATCTGCTCAACAGTTTACTTTAAAAGGAAAAGAGGAAAAGAGGAAAAGAGACCTTGAAAACAGCTCACACAAAAAAAAAAACAAAATTACACAACTCGAATTTGTCGAAACTAAAATTAAAAAATTAACTATGAAAAAATAACCTTTAAAAAAAAACGTTTTCAAAACGAAAAAATACAAAAAAGTATTTTTTATTAAATTTTAAAAAAGAAAACGTTTATCGGTTGTTATATTACATACATATATTTAATTTTTTGAATAATATGATTTTTTAAATAAATTAAATAATAAATCAATAAATAATAAATAAATTAACTAAGTCTATTATGGCAGCTTTTGAAGACTAACTTGTCCCAGATCCATCAGCATCATTTCCTTGATTACCACCTCCTACTTCACTTTCTCCGCCCTCTCCAACTTCACTCTCTCCACCTTCACTCTCTCCATCTTCACTCTCTCCACCTTCACTCTCGCCTCCTTCAACGCCTTCTCCACCTTCACCGACACCCTCGCCTCCTTCTACACCACTTTCACCTCCTTCTTCGCCACTTTCGCATTCAACTTCCTCGACCTCCGCTTCTTGACTCGGCTGGCACTTGCAGGCGTTCCTGGTCCGCGCTTCGATCCAGTCCAGATAGCGATTGACCCTCGTGTACACGCCCGGCTTGTCCGGCCTGGCGCATCCCTCGCCCCATGACACGATGCCCACCTGCCGATGCTCCTTCGTCGCATCGTCGACGATCACATGCAGCGGGCCGCCGCTGTCGCCCTGGCACGAGTCCTTCTCGCCCTTGGTGAAGCCGGCGCAGATCATGTTGTCCGTGATGCTGTCGGACTCGTAGCTGGAATTGCGGCATTGCTGCTGGGAGAGGATCGGAACAACGACTTCCTACGGAGGAAAGAGACCAAGAGATGAACATCAGTGAGAGAGAGGAAAAAAAGGAGAAGACCAAAGATAACGGAAAACTAGCGTTGGTCCACCCAGGCAAAATCTGTTAACTTCGGCCAGGCCGAAGTTTACATACCCTACACCCTGCATACGTTTATGCGTTTATTAAAGGAAAAACAGTGAATTTCTATCAATAATTAGTGAAAATGCATAATTACACTTCAATGATATTAACTCCATCGTGCGATTTTCAGAACTGTGATCTCTTTCAAAGATAAATTATATATTTGAAGCTATATTCGTATTCCAAACACGATTATACCCTTTTTTGTGTCGATTGTCTAATCTATGAATAAGAGTGAAGTTGGATTTCTTGTAGATCTACGATTTTGTATGGAAGGTGCTCGTGTCATATAAGAGATCTTTTCCATGTGATTCTCGGGAACTCTTAGTAGCAATATTTAATCTAATAACTGTCCGAACTGAAATTTCATCTCGACATATGCTATAGTTCACCAGATATCCCATATAAACCTTTTGCTTTATATGGGAGGTGGGCATGACCGATGGGCGGTCTTTTCCATTTTTTGCAAGTAATCTTGTATCGGTGATACATGATAAAACACAAAATTTCATCCCGATATATACCATAATTCACCTGATATGCCATATAAACCATTTGCTTTATATGGGAGATGGGCGTGTCCGATGGGCGGGGGTCTTTTCCAATTTTGATTTTTAAACTCGTATCGGTCGTACATGATCGCACACAAATTTCATCTCAATAGGTATCATAGTTCACCAGATATCTCATATAAACCTTTTGCTTTATATGGGAGGTGGGCGTGTCCGATGGGCGATGTTTTTCCATTTTTACCTTTTAAACTCGTATAAGTGGAACCTGATCACACACAAATTTCATCTCGATATATACCATAGTTCACCAGATATCCCATATAAACTTTTGGCTTTATATGGGAGGTGGGCGTGTCCGTTCATCGATTACGCCATTTTTACATACAAGTAGCTTATTAATATAGAAATACTAAATCCAAAATTAAAAATTAAATTTCAAGTCAGTATCTCTTACCGTTTCTTCACAAAATCTATTTCTACAGACAGACACACAGACAGACAGACAGACAGACGGACAGACAGACGACGGACATAGCTAAATCGATTCAGGAGGTGACGCTGATCAAGAATATATATACTTTTCTATACCTACGACCTATCCTTTAATGCGTTACAAACGGAGGGACAAAATGAATATACCCTTACCCATAGGGTGTAGGGTATAACAAACGGGAGTTCCAAGGATAGTTCGAAGGAGACTCGGGATGAAACGCGACTCACCTGCAGGGTGTCCGAAACACCGCCGCCCTCGCTGAGCGTCCCCCAGCCGGTGACGACGCCCATCTCACCAGCGAAATCCTCGTCGGCCGGAGGCGGGCAGACAGGCCGCAAACGTCCGCACAGCTTCACCGGCTCCGAGAGACGCAGCAGGGCCAGGTCGTTGTCGTAGGTGCGCGAGTTGTAGCGCTCGTGGATGAGGATCGCGTCCAGCCGCCGGTCGATGGCGTGAGCGGAGCTGTCGGTGCGGTTGTGCTCCAGCAGCCGGACTGTGATCGAGGACGCGCTCACCCAGCGCACGCAGTGGGCTGCCGTCAGCACGTAGAGGTCGTCGACGAGCGACCCGGCGCAGTAGAACTTGCCGTTGTTGAGCAGCAGCGCCATCCACGGGTATTGGTGGACCTTCGTTTCCTCGCCCCCGACGATGCGGCGCACGGTGTTCGTGCGGCCGCAGGTGCAGGGGGGACACTCGCGCTGGGGGCTGCTCGGGGTGGTGGTCGTGGGCCGGGGCGTCGTCGGACTTAGAATCGACTCCAGCCACTCGATGAAGCCGAACTGACGCAAGGGCGGCGATGGAAGCGATGGAGAATCCTGCGAAATCGATCCATTGGCTGCCGAAGTAGGGTGAGTAGCACTGGGTTCACGGGAGAAAGGGGTGCTTGATTCACTAAGAAGAGGGCTAATAGTTTGAAGGGCAATGGATTCACTGGGCAGAGATGCCGTTAGCGTCTCTCCCCAAAAGAGGCCGATCAAAGCACAGATCGCGATCTTCCTCACAGCCGACATCGCCTCGTCGTCGTCTGACTGTCGACTCCTGAAAAATGCGAAAAGCGAGCCACGAGACTCCGCTGCCGAACAGCGACTGGCGCTTGGTCCATCCGCCTCACTCCACCTAGACTTTGGCCGACCCCGATCGCGCCAACCGGCTGCGATTTGTATGCTGGACACTTGGACACTGGCGAAAGCGCGACGACCACGACCCACAGAGAAACAAGTTCTTCCGTTCATCCGTGGCTCTGAAGTGGCCGAGTTTAATATTAAATAAATAAATATGTGTGAATGTTCTTTAGTGTAAGAGATGAAGAGAACTGCAAGTAGTAAAAGCGTTATTTTGGCCTAACCGAAGCTTATATACCCTACACCCAAAACGTATAAAAGTTCAAACAGAATTCGGTATATTGAGGTTATATGGGTAGGAGGCGAAGTTGATAACCCTATGTAGGCTAGGAGGCTATACATACATATATGTATGTACATGTTTGTCGTAAGCGCGTCTTTCGTGCGAAATCTATTTGACTCATATGATCTCATATTGGCAAGATCAGTTCTTGCAAGAACAAGAAAAAATTGCATTCCTATATGTATGGTTCACTAGATATCCTATATCAAAATTTTGCTTTATATAAAAGGTGGGTCCATTACGGTTGGTTGGTCTCCATACAATAAAAAAGTATATTCTTCCGCCTTACATATGAAAGGTTATGCCGAGACGATTTCAGGACAAAAAAGTTTAATTTAAAGAATTTCAAATAGTACAAAATTACATTTGGCAAAAAAAATAACAACAACAATTAAAACTAGCGCAACGGGGTCGCTTCGCTCCCCCGGTTTGCTGGTCCACCCAGGCAAAATCTGTTAACTTCGGCCAGGCCGAAGTTTACATACCCTACACCCTGCATACAACGTTTATTAAAGGAAAAACAGTGAATTTCTATCAATAATTAGTGAAAATGCATGATTACACTTCATGCTATTAACTCCATCGTGCGATTTTCACAACTGTGGCCTCTTTCAAAGAGAAATTATATATTTGAAGCTATATTCGTATTCCAAACACGATTATACCCTTTTTGTGTCGATTGTCTAATCTATGAATAAGAGTGAAGTTAGGAATCTTATAGGGGCCCATGTTTCTACAAAACGAAGTAGTTCTGGTGTTTGCAGCATTGTGCCATTGCTAATATTGGAAGTGCGCATTAAAGCTCTGCAATTTATGGAAGAATAATTGAATCGATGATTTTTTGTGTGCCATAAAATCATAATGTGCCTTTAGTTGCTTTTCCTATTTTAGATGTTCATTTCAATGCAGACAAAATCTGATTCAACAACAGACTTGGGAGGGTAGAAATTTTCAACAATATAAAGTCCAGAAGTACTTGCTGCGCTACTATAAGCAACATATAGTGCCGCGTGACTGATTCCACTTTGAAGATGAACAGCCATTTGGAAATATGTAGCCCTGACTTTTGTGGATTGTGATCCCCGTCAGCAGGGATTGTATTCTCTCAATCGTCACCTGCTCATTACGTTTATATTGAAAAGGATATAATCAATTTTTTATGGGCGTCCATTGAGGGTTCATTGGATGTGGTCTCTTTCTTCTTGGCATTCACTCCCACCTTTCATCAGCTAATAACATCCATAAAGTAGTTGGTTTCTTGTAGATCTACGATTTGTATGGAAGGTGCTCGTGTCCCTATAAGAGATATTTCCCATTTGATTCTTGGGAACTCTTAGTAGCAATATTTAATCTAATAACTGTCTATATGGTTTACCATATCCATTAGCTTTTGAGCTGAGCTGTAGCTTGTCAATTTTTATATGTAACTGGTATCGGTGGTACATGATCAGACGCAAAAATTCATCTCTATATATACCTATGGTTTATCATATATACCATATTCAACTTTTGCGTTATATGGGAGGGCGATGTTATCCATTTTTGACTTGTAAACTCGTATGAGTGGAAACATGACCACACAAAACTTTATCTCGATATATACCATAGTTCACCAGATATCCCATATAAACTTTTGCTTTATATGGGAGGTGGGCGTGTCCGATGGGCGATGTTTCCATTTTGCCTTTTAAACTCGTATCAGTGGAACATGATTACACACAAATTTCATCTCGATATATACCATAGTTCACCAGATACCCATATAAACCTTTTGCTTTATATGGGAGGTGGGCGTGTCCGATGGGCGATGTTTTCCATTTTTGTCTTTTAAACTCGTATCAGTGGAACATGATCACACACGAAATTTCATCTCGATATATACCATAGTTCACCAGATATGCTATATAAACCTTTTGCTTTATATGGGAGGTGGGCGTGTCCGATGGGCGATGTTTTCCATTTTTGTCTTTTAAACTCGTATCAGTGGAACATGATCACACACGAAATTTCATCTCGATATATACCATAGTTCACCAGATATCCCATATAAACCTTTTGCTTTATATGGGAGGTGGGCGTATCCGTTGACCGATTACGCCCATTTTTACATACAAGTAGCTTATTAATATAGAAATACTAAATCCAAAATCTCAAGTCAGTATCTCTTACCGTTTCTTCACAAAATCTATTTCCACAGACAGACAGACACACAGACACACAGACAGACAGACGGACAGACAGACAGACAGACGGACATAGCTAAATCGATTCAGGAGGTGACGCTGATCAAGAATATAATACTTTTCCATACCTACGACCTCTCCTTTAATGCGTTACAAACGGAAGGACAAAATGAATATACCCTTCCCCACAGGGTGTAGGGTATAAAAATTAAGTGCCTAAGAGCGTAGGCAGCGGAGCCCTGGATCGATTCCCGGCTCCGCCAACATCAATTTATCTTTACGACATCCACCTCTCGGCGAGCAATGGCAAACTTCCGAGAGTATTATACGCCATGAAAAAGATCTCACACCAGCCATTCGTATTTGGCTATAAACTGTAGGTCTCTTTCATTGGTGTAAAATATTACAAACGCACAACACAAATGATTGCGAGTAGCTCGGCCCTTATTGGTGCGTTTCAATTTTTTTATTTTTCAAAAGACATGAACTTTCGTCGAAAAATAAATTAATTACTGTTTCTACCCATGTGACGCTGAGTGAATATAGCTGATAATGCTACATCGACTCAGATGATTGCAATTTTAGGTTTGATGGCTTCTTCTTCGATATCCCTTCTGTATTTAATTTTACACGGAGAACAAGTAATGTTCTGTTTTCAGCGTGGCTTGCGGCTAAATGTTGGTCGACCGTCTCAAGAATTGAATGCGGCCCCCTTTCGACACGATTTAGAACTTCCCTTTAAGTTTTCGTTCTGCTCCCAGAACCATCTCCCTGATAAAATAGCAAAATAAATTAAACACGGATCGTCAATAAAAACACCCTTCACTGTTTTGAACAATTCTAAGTCAAATAACAAAAAATATAAATAAAAAAGATTCATGATTTGTATTTATAATCCTCAATA